>CAWVQL010000306.1:0-43784 GCA_963932265.1 Thymelicus lineola | reverse complement strand
GTAGATAGTCGAGCCATTGTTCGATCAGCTTGGCATTGATTCATGATTAAATGCCGGTGAAGAAAATTAATAATATTCAAGGGTTTCCTCGTAAGCCGACGCAAATTCGGCCTAAGCCGATTGGAAATTGTGTTTGTAACCGTATTATTATGTATGTATTGCACATGTTAACCTAGAAATGCTATCATTTCTAATCGGCTAGTTAATGGGCGATCTTAAAAGAGTACCTACATATAATTATTAATAAAATTAACGTTATCTTGAACAAATCGTTTTTAAGCGATAATACCATATATTGTATAAATTACTACAATTTATCCTTATTGTTGTAATCTTCTCGCACTGGACTTATGAAATAACTCAAGTTTTAGCAGGCCTAGCCCACTCCGCGCTTTTGGTATGATGTTACAAGTACGTACCCGCGTTCGACGTGTCAGGCCAATTTCAGAAGGGCTGCCACGCGGCTGAGCGGCATTCGTAATCTATCACACATGTCATCAAAATAAAAGAAGACAACCCTGACGTTGTCAGAAAGGATATGAGTTATGATCAGAAAGAGAGGCAACGTCTAGATGTCAACGTCAGTTGACATGACCTTGAATCACCGCGAAACTACTCGTATTCCTTCTGGGGGCTTGAGAGACAATTAGTCGGCAACGCATCAGTGATGCCTTTGGTATTACTGATATCCTTGAGCAACAATAATCTACCATCATGTGTTCATGTTATCGTTTATCGGCTACTTACCTTTAGTACATTTTTTAGACGAGTCCTTGGTATTTAGTAAACAAACTTACATGGTCTTTTTGTCTTAAGAGCCATTTCGCGGTTAGACGCGCGGAATGAAGAATTTGATGTCAAAAATTAGTATCATAAGAAAGATATTAATGCTGGCAAATGAACTCATAAAATAGATCAATCCTTCATCTTGGATCTTCATTTACCGGAATTTTGAAAATATTAATTTGTTTCTGCGTAACTGTCAATCTAGCATAACTATTTTTCAGCAAAAGGACGACAGAGTCAATTTCATACACTGATTTTCTTTATTAAGTTTTATTAAATTGAGTAAAAAAAAATGTCTAGAGAACATTCATATATTATATTTTGCATTTATTACAAGGGATATACGATTACTATAATATTCGTTTCAAAATTAATTCAATAACATTACCAATTTTCATGGTTTATGCCATGACTTTACCATCGATTTTTGTATTCAATAAAGCGTATTTCCCATCAAAAATTTATGTAGTAATAAAATATGGTCTTTGTCGAATATGACACGTAATTTTTTTTTTATCTTACTGCAAAAAATAATTTATTAAAACGAATTTACTTTACCATATAAAGATACGCACTGGCGCGAAATCAAATCAGTCGTGCGGCAGCACTCTTGGACGTCGGACCTATGTCAATTTTTGCTTTAGCCATCTAAGGAATAGATTTCGTAAAAGTAACGTAATTATATTGCCATTGAACAGTCTTGATCACGTGAGAATTTTTAGTTACAGTCAATTGTATTATTTTTAGTTTTCTATAATTTTCAGGGTTTTGTAGTCAAATCGGAATCATGTCTAGTCCGTTCGTTATTTCAACCGGCCGGCTAGCCCGTCCGGCCGTTCGTCCTTCCGTCCGTCCGTCTGTCCGTTCCGTATGATTTTTTCTTCGTCTACCCCTTAATGTGGGGTATCGTTGAAAAGGTCTTTCAAAAATATTATAGGTTTCAAAAGACCATTTTTCAATTCAGGGGTCCGTTTGCGTAATATTCTGCTTTAAACATCTTTGGTTTGAAGAAAACAATAGAAATTAAGTAACTATTTCTTTCCAATTTATGTAGTGTAAGTAGTAACGGAGAAAATCACGAACATACATATGTACAAAATATAACTATATCTATACTAATCTATACTATTACTATTGTAATATTATAAAGCTGAAAAGTTTGTTTGTTTGTTTGGTTGAACGCGCTAATCTCAGGAACTACTGGTTTGAATTGAAAAATTCTTTTTGTATTGGATAGTTCATTTATCGAAGAAGGCTTTAGGCTATCGGATTTTTGGAAATTCAACCCCTATTGGGTTGGAAGTCACTGCTGTAATTTGAAATAAAACATTGTCCGTTTTTAGACATTAGTTACTGTTTACAGTATTTAGGTTTTTTGTTATATGTGTAAATTACATATTTACATAGAAAAAAAATAATAAATAATTATAACTTGTATACACATACCCTTTATTTATACAACTTTTAGATCAATCTGTACTTTATAGAGTTCCGTACCCAAACGGTTTCAACGGTACCCTATTGCTAAGCCAAAATGTTGGAATGATAGAAGCTCCGACATTAGTCAGCTATAGTCACTTATTATTAGTCAAAGATAATACATTCGTTGTTTGGAAACTCTCGTGCACCCAAGTTCCGTCAACTCCCCAAAACTCACGTATCTCAAATACACAACACAAATACAAATCACCCTCTCATTTTTTCCCTTCACAACCCCTCGCCTCCCCCTATACCCCCCCCCCCCCTCAGTTCTTCACCAAAAAGTGGAATTTTGCGTCGTGATAATCTGGGAGGCATCCGGGCAAATACCGCACTCATCAGGTAGGCGCAGATCGGCAGATCAGGATATCGGGATATAGATTTTTGGAAAACCGGAAATCCCGGATATCTCGGAAACGGTGCGTCCTAGACAAGTTTAGACGGAAATTTCAACCCCCTTTAGTAAACCCCCAAACCTTATTGCTAAATCTTACTGAACCCACTTTTACCCCCCCCCCCCTCCCCAAATTTTCCTAAAATACCATTTATCTCCTAAACGGTACGTCCTAGACGATTTCCGACTGAATTTCCATCCGCCCTGTGGAACTCATACTTGCAACATTACCCAATCTTATTGGGCCCAACCTTAACCCTCCCCCCCCTCCCAAATTTTCCGAAAACTCCTTATATCTCCTAAACGGTGCGTCCTAGACGATTTCCGAAAGGATCGAGTAAAAGTTGTAGCCCATAAAAAGATTGACATTTTATGTGCCATACATTTTTCTTGTAGAGCAAGTGGTTTGGGAGGAAAGTGCGAATTTCGTTTCTCATAATTTATTATACTAGACTATTGTCAATATTTTGTTTTGTAAACCAACAGAAAACAATAAAGAATTCGTTTTTAACATTCAAAGAATAGTGTTCTGAATATCTTCTTGTTAAAGCTGTAATCATTTTTGTGTATGGATTGTATTTACCTTTATTTTTACGTTATCTTTTGTATCACGGTAATGATTAGGGTATCGAAAACCGATCCTGTTTTAAATTACCGGGATTTTCGGTACTCGCCTATGCTGGAACCGGGATTCCCGGGATTTTCAGTTCTTTCGGGATTATTTTACCACGGCTTTCCCCGCGTGAAAATAGTTAGTTTCGCGTTTCCTATTTTATCTCTCAGGAGCATTAAATAGGGAAAAACTGTTTTCTACCCAAATCCGTATAGTCGTTTGCCGTGATTGAGTAACCATCATACTATTATACCTTACATGCAAACATAAGTTTCGTATTAATTGTATGAAAGCAACACAATTGTATTGCACAATTCAGCACTGCTTGGACGAGAAAAAAGAGTATCATCTTCATTTATATTAGAAAAATATCGATCTGGGTTGTGTAAATAATATTATATTAGTATAGCTGCTTCATGTAGCCGACGTTCTGAATATCTTCTTTATAAAGCTGTAATCATTTTTGTGTATGGATTGTATTTACCTTTATTTTTACGTTATCTTTTGTATCACGACGCGACATATTTTTATTTCCCAAAAGTTCAGAAAATCCCGGTTCTTTTATTTTGTTTCCCGGTTCTTTTATTTTGTTTCCTGGTTCTTTTGAAAAGTACCGTATTCCTTTGTAAATCCCGGGATTTTCGGTTCCGGGATTTCCCGGTTCTATACCCTCCGATTGATTTGAATTTAGGTATACCTATGTATTTCGACGCGCTGCGAATATCGCAGGCAAAATGGACGCATATTGCATTTTATAGATCACCTTGAAAAAACGTGATTTTTAATTTTTCACGTTGATTTGCCAAAATATTGATTTTTGCAATATGCATCTATTGGACATCTTTATTGTGATGTACCTAAGTAGGTACCTAAAATGTATTATGTAAATAAGTTACCGATAATGGTACTACTACATTGTACTCTTAATTGTTATATAAACTTATATTGTCACAAACCAGATACATATATGTGGTCACAAAGTGTATAATTAAAATTATATGTTCATAATTTTAAAATTTTTACGTTTGAAAGTATCAAGAAGATTACTCGCACAGAACTGAGGTCAAGCGCGACGCGAGCCGCGCGAGGCAATATCACGCCGCGGAGCCGCTTCAAATACCTATAGTTTATCAACCGAGTTTTGCGAAATGGCTCTTAATTTGTAATTTAAAACTCTTTACCACTAATTATTTTTTTAAACAAATAGGTACCTATTCCTATAAAAAGTTATGCCAAGATTGTTTACCAAATACCTAAGACTTGACTAAAAAAATGAAGTAGATACCAACGTCAACGTCAGTTGACATCTAGACGTTGCAACGTTGCCTGCAGCGTGGTGCGACCTGAATTACACTTTATTGTGTCGGAGCAAGATTCGCTATTTATTAAATGATTTTGCGGAGTGACTTTGCTATACCAATAGGTACAATAGTACATAACAATATTGTATTCTGTGGTTTTAGGGCTATATCCATAAAAAATTCAAAATGTAATAATCTTTATGATACCCTAAACTAAGCATATAGTAACTTAGTATATATAACACATAGTACATATAACAACTAAGTAACTTACCCTAAGTTACAGTTACTGTTAGTACAATACGTTCTCTATGTAATATTATAGCAAGTAAATAATATTTGATATCAAAGTCTACTAGGGAAACCGATCAGCACGGTTCTTAATTATATTAATTGTGAGTTAAAAGGCAGAAAAGATTATTTGCGCTCCAAGAAGTTATACAATTTGTAGAATCAAGATGGGAAAATTAGTAAAAGATAACGCTACTTCGAATAAATACAGAGCCTTTATCAGGAAATAGTATGAATTTCTGTCTAAACAGTTCTTATAATGTGAGAGATTAATGTTATTTATTAGCTTTAAGAAAAATGAACAGTACCTTTTAATTATTTGTATAATATACTAAACGGCGAGTCTTTAGTGTAATTTGTGCTGTATTCTTTATAGATAACATACATCGAAGATCTACAAAGACAGGCTATGTCTGTCCAGGTGCGTATGACGTCAGTGATTACCACTGCCAGTGCATATCTACACTAGGTACGCGGTTCTCTCACAGTTTTCTGCCAAAAAGCCAGCAAATAAAATAAATAAAGTTTGGAGAAAATTACGTTAAACTGGGTGGTGTAGAGGTTGGAAGGTATCCATCCAGGCTTAAAGTGCGATGTTCACTCAGATACACCAACAAGTTGGTAGGTACACTACCAGGTTTTATAAATTGCTAGAAGTTTACATATACATACAATTATTAAGAAAATAAGTAAGTTACATGCGATCAAAATTTTCGAATGCGATTCAAAGTTTTGGTACCACTGAGTAAGAAGTTACAAATTAAATTACAAATTTATGACCACGCAAAGCCCCTATTAACTGCCCTAAATAGCTTAAGTCGCACCAACAAGTGACTACAAATCTGGAGCAATTTGGAAGGAAAAAAGTAACTGTTTAGGTGTGTGTATGTCGTAACAATATTCAATATTTAATGAAGAAAGAAGAAAGAAAGAAATACTTTATTTTACACTAAAATACGCTGCAGTGCAGGCATAGGGCTTAATACACAGTGGTAGGTACATAATATGTTTCTTACATAAATTACACAATTGTACAGCCGGCAGGTATATTTCGAAGATTACAAATATAGATTATAGATTTTTATATTTTATTTTGAAGCGCTTAGGATTTGTATTCCTGAATATGAAACTTTAAAATTTCAAGTCCATCAACTGCGCATCAGTTGCTCGCGTAGCAGCAGAGCGTTGAGTGACGTCACAGGACATTTTTCGAAACTACTAAAATTGCTGTATTTTTTTCATTTATTTTTTCGTATTTTGTATTTGAATTTTCTTAAACGATGTCATACTTTTTTTCATTTTTACCATGTTTAGTAATAAAAATATTATTACATAAATATATCTGTAATTAATTATATTATATTTCATACCATTGGAATATTTGGTATTGTAAGCTATTTTCGTAGTAAGGGCATTTTTAGATTGCATATCATATACCATATACCATATTTACTCAGGTTATTCATTTAGCAACAACATCAGTTTTTTTTAGTTTAAACCCTTAGTAAAAACCTTAGATAGTTGTCCCTGGTGATGATTAGATGATTTTGTACGCACATGGATATATACACTCACACACGCAAATCAAAATATGCAAAATTGTAAGGCTACAACACATAAATGTAATGGAGGCCATAAACGATCAAGTGTACTTGTCAAGTTTGCAGGTTGACTTGACGTGGCATCCAGTGTGCATGAGATAGCTTTATGGCCAGATAGCTATACCGTGCCATACACCGACAAGTATACTGGGTACCTCGTCAAGTCCGCTGCAAACTTGACAAGTATACTTGATCGTGTATGGCCAGCATATCAAAAATTGACATACGCTAATATTTCCACATTAGCGCTCTGCCCCGCAGATTTGTCCGTGTTTTCCGGGATAATAAGTAGATAGCCTATATCTTAGTACCCATCATGGTCTATCTGTATGCTAATTTCGTGAAAATATGATCAGTAATTTTTGCCTGAGAGTAAATGAATGAAGTATGGAACATCCTCACAAACTTTCACATTAATAATATTAGTAGGATAGGAAGTAGGAAGTATGATCAAGTAATATCTATGATAATTCTCTCGCAGATGTACGGAAATGCTTGAAACGTCTTGGATTTAATAAGGTTAGCTCACTGGACTATGGCCCATTTCCGAGTTCCAAGTACGAGTAAATAAGTGGTGACCTCAGCTATTTTGCTGGACACTGAATTTTTAAATTAAACTTCATAAAGTTTAGTTTTTTCCATGGACGTGACGAAATCAGTAGTATTTGATGATAGCTACCTACCATTTATTTACAGCCATCATTCATAGATGTGCAATTTTTCTCTCAAAGCTGTACTCTCCTACGGAAAAAATAATTTCCTAATTTTCTGACCTTAGGTAATACGTAATTTTAAATAATAATCATGTTTTTCAGTTTTTTATGCGTAAATATAAAAATACTATAAATTTTCTTTCATTTCAAAAATAAATAAAAATTTAATTGTTTAAAGATTAAACAGCTCAAGTTTCGTAATTACTAAATGAGTCAGCTACTTGATGATGTACTCGTAATATTTTCATGTCTTTTTATTTTAAAAATTAGTGTGCTTCAGACCCCACGCTCAAAGTCGTGAACCAAGGGCTAGTATTAAATGGAATAGAAATTATTCAACTGTCGAGTCTCAACCTTGTAGATTAGGGAGATAGGGATGATTTATTATATACTGCTTAATAGCTGTTCAAGCACGGCCACCACGTAAGCTGAGGGTGGTTTCGATCGTTTGTCGAGGGTAATTATAACTAACACGTGTTTTATATTAATGTTATTTACGTGTTTCTACTAATTATTGTGATAGTATGTATAGTATCTATAGTATTTTTATGATTTTAGTTATTTATTTATATAAAGGACACCCAACTCAGATAACACAGTAATAAAGCTATAAGTACAATAATTTGTTAATTATTATGTTCGTTTAAAAACGTGAATTTAGTAAGAAATATTAAAAAAAAAATGGTTTCAATTTGATTGGTTAATTATGACTTCAAATTGTAATCAATCTTTTGGTTATCTATCAAATGTCGCAAAATTTTTCGACCATCGTTTGATTAAATTATGAAAAATTACAGATGACCTGATTTGAATTCGTACCACTATTTAAACTAAATAAGACCAAAAAAACGACAGCGCTAAGTACACTTTATTTTCTGCGATGAAAACCTTATATTCTTTTATAGATTACCTACATAAATATCATAAATTTAAATGAAACAGTAATGAAAATTTAAAGTAGGTATTTATTGACCGCAATGGGGAGTTATTTGAATATGAAAGCACTCTGCGGCGAATCTATTGAGATTTATTTTTTCATTAAAAACTTTATAGTCAATAAATTACAATGAAGCTTAATGATATTTGTAAATTAAAACAAATGTTCTGCGTAATTGTGTAGTTACATAATAATAATACATAATGTATTACATTTTACTGCTGTTTTTCTTTATTTATTTAAGTGTTGTACCTACGAGTATAAATTTTTAGTAAGTATTGAATAAAAAAATAAGGAATTCCATGACAATAATTATGCGTGAATAAGAACATTGAATAAAAAAAGACAAATATTATAGCCATTGTTTTTGAACCATTTTTTTTGATGTTTGTTTAATGCATCATTTTTCTCTATGATTTTATAAAGCCAAATTGAAACGGAAAATTCAAAGAAAGAACGAGTTTCTTTTTGCGGCGAAAATTCGCGGCGTTAAGCAATCTGAATTTTCTTTTCTCCTACCAACATACCATCCTATTTGAGAATGAACTACCTAACGTCAAAATATATTACGTTTTGAGACTCACAAACAAGAATAGTAGTATCTTCAGGGTTGAGATGATCACTTCATGATTCATTAAATATTTTAGTTATATGTGAAATTAGATGAATGTCCTTCCTATGTCTTAATTAAAATATATTTATTTTATTGAATTTTATATCAGATGGATATTATAATATATTTTTAGATTTAATATTATTATTTTTGGTTTGTTTCTTTGTGCACATGTCACACGGAAACCATTAAACAGATTTAGAAGATAATTCTTTTATTTAAGTATAAATCTATTCTTTTATATAAGGTCTTTGTTTTGTAGTCGGCATAAAACGAGGTAGGCATATATGTTTAAACGGCTTTTCGCGGAAACATATCAAGCTACGTGTTCCTGACAACCAACACCTTCTCGAATGTCGTACGTTATGAGGTGGCGGTGAGAGCTATGAGAATGCATTGGTGTCTGTCTCCTGTAATAGCTAAGAGGATCTTCCTGAATGACTCTTGAAATCCTTTTAACTTTCAAACTTTGACAGGCTTTAGATAAGTCATTGTATATTGGTTGAGAAGAAGCAATATAATTATATCTGTAATTTCTTAGAATTACCATTCACATTTAACGTCAATTATAGTGCCAGTATCAACTGATTATAATTAACATCACTTAACACTTCCTAATAAAATAATTTAATAAAGTGGAAGATTCAGATAATAATATTATTTCAGATTTCAAATAGAACATTATGTCAGATTTCAGATAATAATATTATTATGTTGCACATTTTGCTGCATATTGTGGAACGATAAAGCCTAACGTAATACGTCATGCCATGCCTTGTTGGCGCCGAGGCCTGTACATGTTATAGAAGCCTCTCCAATATTACATCCATTGAAATATTGTTATACTAGAACTGGCAGTATCGTGTATCCTATTGAGTCCAACAGTCATGAAAATCGCTGTAGCTTAGAAAACCGCATAAAGAGGAAAGTGTCCTAGATTAGATTCCAGACGTGCTATTTATTAAACGCTTTTATTTACTTTCACTTCGGAGCATCAACGCATCAAATCGATCAAAATGCTACTCTATTTACACGGCAATAAGGTTTATATTTTAGCTTCACTTCGGAGCATCAAAGGATCAAATCTTGTAACGTTAATTTGAATGACTTCCCTTTAATGAAAATTGATGAAATTTGGCAGACATGTGTATTTCCGATGACAATACACGAAAATCAAAAAAAAAAAAAGGGTGCGTGTACTTTTGTACGCGCGTGAGAAGTTATACTTCTTTGGCATGAAAAAAAAATCAAAAAACAATATTAAAAAAACATTGTTCAAAATACAATATTCAAAAAGAAAGAATCTCTATAGTCAAACTATATGTGTTAAGCGCCATCTGTGATTAATTTTGTAGTATATTGTAATATTACTTTGCAAAAACAAATCAATTGTAAATCTTTTTTTTCTGTTTTTACAATTGTAAAAACACCATCTATGTTCTATTACGAGAACTATTACGATACCATGCTGTAAAACCAGTTTTTGTGGGGGGGATTGAATGAAAGATTTTATTCAGTTCAGTTGAAGAATAATTTATTTTCCGACAGGCATTAAACTTTAATACAGATTAAGGAGAGAAAAAGAATGGGCTGCTAGTCCCAAAGACAAGTATCGATTACTATTTACTACAGCCCGTTCAGTTATTTTACCTCTGACAAGCTGTCATTACCTTCCCATTAGATTAGCATTACTTGCTGTCAAGTGACGAGTGTTGCAAAAGTTCCCGATTTATCGGGAGATCTACTGATTTTGGTTATCGTCTCCCGATATCCCGTTTTAGCGACCGTTTCTCCCGATTTTTTGCATTTTCTACCAATGTAATATAATATTGAAAATTAAAATAGAAAATAGTGTTATAAATACGAAAAACAAAAGAAATTGAGTCGCTCAATGAAAATACAGAAGAATTTTGGGCAAACGTAGGTACATATTATAGCATAAAACGTGGTCATGGCTCACGAAATCGTGTTCTAATATTTTTTCCAACTGAATCAATGATAGGTCTATTACACACAAAAAAATTGAAAAATACAAAAAACCCGACTGCGTATAAAACATGTGCGACATATTGAGGATAAGTTTTGTAAAATGGATGGAAGCTTAGACGCGGAAATTGATAAATTTATTATAGAATTGAAAGACGAGTGTGATACGGAATCTGAGAGCAGTTTTGATGATTCATGTTCGTCCGATAGTGATTATTTATCATTAGGCGTGCGTTTGGATCATTCGTATGCCAACCCAATTTAAAGCAATTCAATTTGTTGTAATTTTAATATAACTACCGAGAATGTGAACTGATTAGTTAGAAGACTGTAAAATAATACATTATTTTATTTGAACGTGTATCATTTTTACTATCGTTACTTTTGGATCAACCTAGTAAATAATATTCATATACATCAGAAGAAACATGAAATATTTCATGTTAGGGAATCGTACAAACTAAACATTACAACACACAGCTAAGGTTAACCAACTTAATAAATTAATAATGTAGTTTTTATAAGGAAGAATATAAACGCGTATAAACAGATATTAATAATCGCCAAACAAAAAGAATGTATCAATTAATTACGCCTTCGTTCCGCCTAAGTAAAGTGCAACGATCTTTCATAGGGCTTGGTGTACATTCCTATAATAGTAATAAAATCCCAAAATTAATACGTGACTTGCCAATAGAATCTTTCAAAAAACGTGTAAAAACACAATTGTTAGGCAAGGGATATTATAGTGTAGACGAGTATTTAAATGACAAAAACGCATGGAAATGATTAGCTCTGCAACCAGTTCCACTCAGAATAGTAAACTTTTGTATGATGATATCTTTTTTGTAATATTTTTTAAAAGATGTGCTGAGGAGTTTATTTAGGCTTTTCTTCTCCTCCATGACAAAGCACCTTCCGAAAAGCCAAAAAATGACGTGCATAAGTGTATCAATGATACCTATATAAATAAAATATTTTGACTTTGACTTTAATAGCTAGAGGTAAAATAACTGTGAACACAGAGTACTTAATCACTACGTTTTAAGAGACGGCACATAGAACATTGTCTATAGCTATTATACAAATAGTTTTTTTATACCAACATTACAGGATAAGCGATGAGCCATAGATGCTTTAATGATATCTGTGGTAAAACAAAAACAAGGCTGCCAACATAGCTATCAAATGACATTGACAACTAGTGATGTGCTTAATACTATCGATAACTAGTGTTGTGCTTTTATATTGTTCATAGCTATTAGGCTTTAATACCTTTTTATCCTTAATTGTAGATTAAAATAAAAGCCACACTTGAATAATATTAAAATTTTATTTAACAATTCCAAGTATGAATGAATACCAGTACATTTAATTATTTGTTAACACCTACCTATGTATATGCGGAGTTCACAACAAGGTAAAAGATCTATACCGGATCAACTACACGAAATAATTTATTGTTAACATACTCTTACTTACTTACTTACATAAAAAATCATTAATTACAAATTCTTTGCACATAACAAGGTTTCACCTCTTTATTTCGTAAGTTTACATTAAAAAGAATTAAAATAATCGGTATACATGTTTACATTTAAGCAACCATCCTTTCGGGAGGCCCATATATATTTTTATATGGTCTACAGTTGAATTTTATGATAAGTCTGCTTACCAGATGATACTTTTGCACTTCCTATTCTTAATGGAAAATTCGTGAATAGGTTGTTTGCTAGACGTGGACGCGTCAAGTTGATGGAAGGCACTGTAACTGCACTTTTAAGTAATCTGCTTCTTTGGGTATTATATGCTGAAAGTGCGAAGTGGTGTCCGGACACAAATTGTAACTGGTGTAATTTTTCAATAGGCAAATATTATCAAGTCTTCATCTCCAATGGCTTTAACCCATTGTCGACATCTAAAAGAATATGAAAACAATATTATAGCAATGTAAATTTCTAATGAATAAAGTATAAATTCAATAATTGTAAGCTTCATACATTACTTTAATATAGTATGCTTATTCATATACATAATAGTCTTGAAACTTACCTATTAGGGTCTAAAGAAAGGGCCGCGAGAAATAAATTTAGTGTTGATGGGCATCTACGACAAGAAATACTACATTTTTGTAAAATTTTTACCAAATCAAAATTTTATTTTATTCTGACTTTTTTTTGATTGACAACCGGAAATAGAAATTTGACATCATCACATTTGTCATACCAACATTTATGACGAAATTCTGTCTGTAATATTGCCAGAATGTCTCTCGAAACCTTGAAACAAGCTATGTATCGAAATGAGTAGCCCCTGAACTGTGAACGGACTATAGACAAATCGACCCATAGACTCGATCAATCAGTACAGACTACATTGTCTTTCGTAATTTTTCAGCACAGAATAAAAAGAAAGATTTTAAGTGATGTTTTAATATTTCAATCTCCAAACAAAATAACAACTTTTCTACGCGAATTTAAAAATTATAAAAGTCCTGAAATCCAAATAAATAAAATGTACTATAATTTCGATAGACACGAAACTGGACAAAATCACAGACTGCAGATTACGGATAGAACGATATGGCGGCCATGGAACTAACGCGCCAAAGGAGAAACCCAGCTTACATAGAAACTCAGGCCCAGGTAGACAAGACTGGAAATTGGCTGTCAATTAGATCACTGCAAAAGGTTTAATTTCTCCAATTTTCACGGCTGCCAGCAATGGCCAACTAAGGAAATCCTAGAATGAATCACCTTAATTATAGGTTATGATTATGTCATACTCGTGTCACAGTGCTATTTAATATGTATGTTACACTTACTATAAACCAAACACCCACGAGTAATCATTACAAACGTAATAAAAAGTCAAAAATACTAACACTTAAACTACGAGTTTAATGGTTAAAACTAAGTTGGCGGGTGTCTATTATACTATCTACTACTTAAATGGGTTTTACCCAAAACGAATGTCATAAAAAGGTTGTATAATAAAAGCTATTGCATATTTCAAGAGATTTTATTAGTTATCATATTTTATATTAATATTTCGTCTAGTTGTGCAGGAGGCGCTATATTTCGTTGGTACCTTGCCCAATCAAGATACCATAACATACTCATTGTAAGTATGGCCACAGCAAACTACTGATCTTCTAAAGATGCATAGGGTACGTTATCCAGTATTCAGGACTTATTCTGAACCTTTGTCAGTCACAAAACAGGCGATTAAGTAGTCCATATTCATATAGTATTGGTTTGCCAGAAATTGTAGCGAAACTGCGAAAACACATTCACCAAAACACAAGTACGAAATCGAATACAACAGTAAATTAAAATAACTGTGTGCGTGTCGATGAGTTTCAATAGTAAATAGGACTCCAAATAGGTACGCTGAAAATATTTAATAGAAAAATACAAAAAACCACGCGTAGAAACATGAAAGATCGATGACAAATATGACAGTACAGTGGTGTTATTTATAAATACTATGGTTACCAAAATGACATTATTAGGGATTACATCATCTTTGTTGTCAATCGATTAATCGATGTCAAAATATTCGAAATGTAATTTAATAAAATTAGCGTAACGATTGAATGGTAATTCTAAATATATTACATAGTTTTAATATGTATGGAATACGAAAACATGTAAGAAATAAATTAATATTATAATTATAATTAACAAATAATACATAAAATATATTATTATATTCCATCAATCGATTATTATGAATCAATTCAATCGATTATAAAATCGTTTGTAATGAGGTAAATACTGTGAAAACTTTTTTGCATACAGAAAAATACAGAATTTAGCTAACTTCACGTTGTAGAATTTAGGTGTCGGTGTGCGCGCGCATCATAGAAATTCACTCTCATCATTTTTCACCATCGCGCCAAAAGAAGTATAACTTCAAAAATTGAAATAAAAGCGTTTAAAAAAAAAATTTTTTTTGGATTCAACTTATATTTTTAAAATAGCTTTAAAAAACAGATAAACTTACTAAAGGTAAGCAAGCACTGCTTAATGACATTGCTAACACTAAAAACATCACTCGCTGCGGCCAAGAAGGTTGTGTGACAACCGCTAACCGCACTGAGTCGCACTCAAGGAGAGAGTTAGTGCGACCGTAAGGGCTGCTATAATATTGACAACAACAGTGACAGGTAAATTTTTGATTTAGATTGAAACATTGTTTTTGATTAAAATCCACTATATGCAAATAAACTGGACTGAGTGTTTAATTAATGTATCTATTTTATATCGACTGCAAAGTCGGTGAGCCACAGGAGCAAGCAAGTTCAGTGGTATTTTTTGGCACCGCAGCTACGTTTTAAAGTATGGATATATCAGTACCCAATGGAAAGTGGTGACTTGAATTACCTTTTCTACATTGAAAATGAAAATGAAAGTTTATTTTTCATAACTTATTTTCTTTGGAATCGATTGAAAAGATTGATTGCCAAATCCTGAATTTATTGAAGGAAACACCTTCAACGGGTAATAAAAGAGCCTTCTAGCAACTTAATGTCCATGATTCACAGGCATAGAAAGGCAAGTCGTCGTTGGCACGTGCCGCGTACCGTCTAGCTCAATGTTTATTGCATTGAGATTGCGGCATAACTCGCTTCGGTTATAATAAGGGCGAGTTTGAGCGTCTTCCGAGATTTAAGCCGATTGTGACATGAGCTTCATCCCAACGCAAACTTGTCGTATTACCCAGTTTGAATAGCAATCGGAAATTATCGTCCTGAATGCGGCACGGTTTAACCATGCCTTTATTCAATGTTAGTTCAACTCTCAAATTACAACTAACAAGAATTGTACCACGAAATTGGAATTTACAACCAAATTGTGTCAAAGGTCCGTTTCTCTTCTATATAATTTAACAATACATTTTTGTCGTTAGCAAACAGAGGGGTAATCTATGAGCGGAAACAAGACAAAGAAATGGCTATTATGAACGGCTGTGTATATACGTTTCTCTGCCTACTAATTCCCGGTGAAAATTCTAGCAAGAGTTCGCTTGATTTTCTCTTACTTAAAAACTGGGGAAGGTTTTTTTACTCTCCTTCGTTGTACAACAAAAGAATTTGGTTTTTGTAACTATTGAAAGTCTACTCGAAATTCGGATAC
The DNA here is from genome assembly GCA_963932265.1 of Thymelicus lineola. Taxonomy (NCBI): domain Eukaryota; kingdom Metazoa; phylum Arthropoda; class Insecta; order Lepidoptera; family Hesperiidae; genus Thymelicus; species Thymelicus lineola. The sequence continues at coordinate 27,929 of CAWVQL010000306.1, read as the reverse complement.
ATTTTCATCCAAATGTCTTCTACACGATGAAGGTATCTTGGCTTGTTTTACTCTAGTATCTACTAACTTTAAGATCGAAAACATTTTAGGTATGAGTTTGAGTTAGTTTTATATTTTCGTATGCTCTAGTCCTTTCCCTGCATATCAGTAAAGTAATTATCTAGTGGTTAATTCGAATGTCGGATGTACCAAGCTACAGCAAGGTTTTGCAATAAGGTTTAACGATTGTCACCTAAAATGGCAATTGAAAGTAATTACATTTGCCTCCAATATGTTTTTTACTGTTAAGATCTTTTTTCACACCCTTACCTCCGAATTAGGATAACTCCTGATGGAAAGTGGCAATGAAGTCGTGGATGGTAAAGCGCATTAGCTCAGTAATAGTTCATTAACTCTTGACTTGTAACCCGTATTTTAATCGAACGGGAAAAGTGATGCGGGTAATTTATTCCAGTACTTCGCACTAGGTTCTCATAATAATTAAACACGAAGCATAGCGCGTCATCCGTATCGAAAGGTTGTTGACAACGAAGGGATGGATGCCCGCCGTACGTTGTATATGTTATATTGTCTATTTATCTGATACTGAGAGCATTGCAAATCTGCAGGCAATATCTGCAGCAGTATTCTGCCCTCGTTATGATAAACAACGTATCTGACATTTTTGGCGAAAACGAGTTATTAGCATATTCGTAATCAGCGAAATTAGATCTATCTAGATCTATTATCTATTTTTTCGTATGTATTATAGAAATAAAAATAAAGGTAAGCATAAACAACGTATGTGCAAAATTTTCATTCTCTTCCTTATGAAGAACAACGTATTGTCCATTACGTTTAGAGTTATATTAGTTTTTATATATTATTAACTTTGAAATTAAATAGGTAAGTTATACCAAAAATCTCGTCTATTTGACGCAATGAACTAATATACTTACGTACATTTCATTAATTTGATTAATTAATGGCACAAGGAGCCAATGCGATTATTATTTATAGGATTTCGTTAAACTATATGAAAGAAATACAAGGCATAAACATCGTAAGAGTACTTTCCTAGTGATAATTAACGTAACTGAATAATTTTCCTAGGTATAAGCAACGCAACTGCTTAAAAATTAACACTTTTTGGGTTCTATTAACTCAGAAAACATTTAGAAAACAGAAAAATGTAATGAGTCATAAAATACACACATATAGTAACAATTAATTTTAACAATTTTGAAAATATCTCAATTAGTGTAGTCGTGACAACAAAAAGAAGAAAAAAACTTTAGGCGCGTTTATCTCGGAACTTGCTGAAATGCAGATACGTTGTTTATCATAAGGAGGGCAGTATTACCAACCGAGAAACAGTCTATAAGCGCAATATTAATTTTACACTCACTAATTTTTTACCATAAGTGGTCACACAACTTCATATCTGATATTCCTTTACTGGGTGTTGGTCGGATGATTTATAGCTCCAGTTACTCTTTAGTAATAGCGCTACTAAAAATATTACTCGATTCTTTGCTTAATAAAGGCGGTGCACGTTTCAGCGCACCCAAGTCTAGAATATTGAAAAGTAGCCTTAATAGTTCGCACTTCAGCGATTACGTAGTTTTTATTAAATTAAAGTTACTTCTAGTGGAAAACGTTGGAAGAGTACATCAGTGGTAAGTTATCGCTCTACAGTAGATATAGTTTATTAGACCACGTGTACCCAGAACGAAATATATTTTGTGTGTCTGATTCAGTATCACTTGAATAAATACTTCTAAATTGATTTAGACCTGAAATTCGTATTAACAAAACATAGTATCGCTATTCGATACCTAGCCTGTGATAGTCAGGCAGGGAATTAGAAACTTATATTATTTAGGATCCAACCACCAGGAGGCCAAAGTTCGTTAGAACGTTAGGCTATCACTGCTTCATATTAGTTGAAGACTTAAATCTTATTTCAAAGGGTAAATGTATAGTTACTGAGGATCAATTTAAGTGATGTGTCGTTAATAATTTATAGAGCTAAATATTTAAGATAAAAATAAATAAATCAAAATGTATTTAGATATGGGTACTGTTTGAATGGAAGCTGTTATGTTCAACGAACCACAGTTATTTCTATTTATAATACACCAATATTATATTATAATAATCACTGTAAGTAGGCACACACTGTAGGGACACAACCGTCCTTTCCGATCTCTAAGTAAAGACTGACTTGTAACTGAGCAACAAGTGAACGAACTAGACTATCAATCAAGGCGCCATCTAGCGAAACCGGTGTACAACTCCAGTAGGACTTAACAGAAGCTATTATATTTATTTTAATTTTTTTGTCCAAAATTTTTTATCGCGGTCAACCATCCAATCACGACCACGACCACGACCACGACCACGATAGTAGTAGGTATTCGCCGGTTCTAACTCAGGAGCTACAACCGGCCAATTGGGCAAATTGCTAAGTTCACGACCGTCGCTGCCTACAAGACAAAAAAGTCGAGTTTGGTGTCAAATTGTATGTTTTCGACCATGCCCGATCGATTGCACTGATCCGTTTTTTGCTAACTAGCGTAGAAACAAAGATAGCTTCAGCGTTGTATTAGCCCTACTTCGTTATCTAATGCCCTCATTAGGTCGTTAACTTGACCATTCAATAATTACAATGGGCTTATCGCTTCCTCGTACTCGACTTAACTATGACGCAGTGATTCATACTAACGAGGGGCACTGTTTTTATTACAAAAACACCATAATTTTTGTTCATCGTATTTATTATTCCAAATAAAATTGAATCAAATAAATTATTTAATCTTCCATCATTGCAAATAGTCTTGGCATGAAATATTTTCAGAATATCATACATAGATTTACCATGATACCTATATTAAAAATTATGCAATATTCTTCGTAGAAAGTAGTAAAATCATGTAAGATTCAATCTAGATTATGTTCAGAATGTTTTATCGAAGGCTTGTGCTGTGATCCGTGCGCCCAAAGAAAAGAAGGAATTGCCTGCAGCCGCACCTTCAGTATTCAATCATTACAAAATTTTAAAAATACCTAACAATATCTTTGAACTAAAATCCCCTCCTAACAATAACAATACCCAACAACCAACCACCAATACCCCCACGACCAATACCTAATACCTAACAATATCTTTGAACTAAAATCCCCTCCTATCCCCATCTAACTCCTGTCGAATAACTTTATTTGAAATTTAATGAATGTAAGTATGATATTCCGAAGCACTCAAAGCACGGCGACTTATATCGGGTTGAGACCGAAGTTTGATGATAAGGCTGATAACTGACTTACACATTCGAGATATGATCGGTATCATTGTCACCACAACAATTCACACGAAATGGCTTTTATTATGTCGGATGTGGTGACGGAATAAGATGTGCCTTTGTAAAGTTTACGTTGGATGGAAAATAGCAGAAAACAAGCCAGCGTGGTTATTGTACCATCAGTAGCCCCAGCTTGCGACGACAGAAATGAATGCAGAATCAAAGTTCCTTCTACCAGCATCTCAGTGATTGGCCTTGTTGCATAGGTCAAAAACCCGAAATTTATATCAATCCATAGATCCTATACGAATTTAAAGAAGGGCAAACTTATAACTAACTTATTCTTTTTTCTTGTACTCTTATGTTTATTATTGTATGGTGTACAAACAATAAAGTGTTAAATAAAATAAATAATAATAAATAAATAAACACATTGTTGTTTTTAGTTTAGAGTGATTTAATTACCTATCATAATGGACCTTCCCATGGGAATGAGGTGTTCTACCGCGGCAAAAAGTAGCCTACGTTACTCTTCGGCCTCCTAACTATCTCCACACAAAAAATCATACCATAAAATTGCTCCGTTACAACGCGAACGTGAACGAGGGACAAACAAACAAACACTCTTTCGCATTTATGATATTAGTATGTATAGTTTTACCGCGGTAAAAAGTAGCCTACTTTCTTCTCTAGCCTCCTAACTACAACGTGAACAACACACAAAAACACACGAAAACCACACACCACATCACATAAAAAATCATATCACAACATCGCTCCGTTATGACGTCAAAGAGGGACAAAGAACAAAGAAACACACTTTTGCATTTATAATATTAGTATGGAAATATGGATAAGGATGATTGAATTTCTAACTATAAATTTATATCAATCCATAGATCCTCTATGAAGTTAAAGAAGGACCAACACATTGTTGTTTTTAGTATGGAGTGATTCAAGTACGCATCATAATGGATCTTCCCAAGGGAATGTGGTGTTTTACTGCGGTAAAAAATAATGTACGTTACTCACTAGCCTACTAATTATCTACACACAAAAAATATCATACCATAACATCGCTCCATTACGACGTGAAAGAGGGACAAACAAACAAACAAATACACTTTTGCATTTATTATATTAGTATGGAAGTATGAATATAGAGTGATTCAAATAGAATAGAATAGAATAGCGTTTATTTGCAAGGCCACGAACACATACAAAAACAGAAAAAAAAACAGAATAAGAAATTAAAAATAAAACAAAAACATGTAGCTCCTTACAAAATTATTACTAGATTACGCTCGCATGTGTCCAGTGGCCTAGAAAAAGGAGCACACTCAGCATTATGCCGCAGTATTGACTACAGTGCTGATTTTCAGTGTGTCCTATTCGGTAAGTCACGGACGACAATACGCATCATAATAGATCTTCCCATAGGAATGAAATGTTTTACCGCGGTAAAAGGTAGCCTACGTTACTCTCTAACCTCCTAACTATCTCCACACGAAAATTCATACCATAGCATTCTCCGTTACGACGTGAAAGAGAGACAAACAAACAAACAAACAAACACACTTTCGCATATATAATATTAGTATGGAAGTATGGATATGGAGTTATTCAAATACGCATCATAATGGATATTACCCATGGGAATGAGATGTTTTGCCGCAGTAAAAAAGTAGCCTACTCTAGCTTCCTAACTATCTTCACACAAAAAAATCATACAATAACACAAAAATAATAATATATCTTAACCCAAAAAATCATATCTTAACATCGCTCCGTTACGACGTGAAAGAGGGAAAACAAATAAACACTCGCATTTATAATATTAAGTATATGGATAGTATGGATACCTAATATTATTTTTGATCTAAAATAATTACTCCTTTCGAATAACTTTATTTGAAATTTAATGAATTTAAATATGATATTCTGAAGCGCTCAATCAAAGCACGGTGACTTATATTGGGTTGAGACCGAAGTATGATGGTAAGACTGATAACTGACTTAAACATTGGAGATATGATCGGTATCGTTGTCACCACAACAATTCATACGAAATGGCTTTCATTATGTTGGATGCAGTGACGGAGTGAGATGTGCCTTTGTAAAGTCTACATTATGCGCTGGATGGAAAATAGCAGAGAACAAACCAGCACGGTTATTGTACCGTCAGTAGCCCCAGCTTGCGACGGCAGAGATGAATGCGGAATCAAGGCTCCTTCTATAGGTATCTCAATGAAGGTGGCTAGACCAATGCATCCGCAATATGTCTCTGAGACCACTCGTCTCCAATCTTTCAGCGATTGGCCTCGTTGTACAGGTCAAAAGCCCGAGGAATTGTCGGAGGCTGGTTTCTTTTACACCGGGCAGGGGGATAAAACGAAATGTTTCTACTGCGATGGAGGATTGAAAGACTGGGAAAGCGGCGACGTCCCATGGGAAGAACACGCACGTTGGTTCGATCAATGCGCTTACATTCACTTAGTAAAAGGCCGAGATTATGTTCAGAATGTTTTATCGAAGACTTGTTGTGTGATCCGTGTGCCCAAAGGAAAGAACGAACTGTCTGCAGCCGCACCTTCGGTATTCGATCGTTGTAAAATATCTAAAATACCCAACATTATTTTGGACCTAACGTTCAAACGTCCTAACGTTTCAAATAACTTTATTTGAAGTTTAATGAAGATAAATATGGTTTTCTGAAGCGCTCAAAGCACGCCGACTTATATAGGGTTGAGACCGAAGTATGTGTTTTATACAAAATGAACGCTCACTTTCTTTAATGTTACTACAGACTTCATGTGGATTCGTTATTAAATCTAGGAACTTATAAAAAAGGCGATCTGTTTGTTATTGATTGTTAAAGACATTAAAAAAAACTGGGTCCTTAGATGTTTGAAATACAAATTAGAAAAATAGAAGATATAATCGTTTTATTCAATCTAACCTTTCCCCAATACTATTCGTAACATATCATGCGTGTGATAGATAATAGTAGACTTCCAGGCTTTAAAAATGGTAAATACTTATCTTAAAATAATTTTCTGTTGCACTATATAAAACAAATACACAGTAAAAAGTTAAGTTGCCTGTTTTTGATATAATCATGATATGGACAGTATAATACCAAGCCAATGTTAGCTATCAAAAAAATATATATTAAAAGTTTTTAAAAAGTATCTTGCATTAAAGAAATATCTAAAAATAAAAATGGTTGTAATTTATTATAGAAGATCTAGTTCGCCTTCTTTAGTGAAATTATATGAAAATTATAGTATGTCAGACGATATATTTACGGGATCAGAATTTTATAAATTAACGAAAGATTCTGTGTTGTAAGCCTCTGTACTCAGGATTCCGCTCATAACAAATGCAGTTTCAAGTTTTTTGGTATTTTCAGAAAGCAGTAAATAATTTTAAAAGAACAAAAACACTTTATAACAAGTACATCAAGTTAAGTTTTTATTTGCCTGATGTTTTAAAACTCTGATTTATGATTTTCAAATTAAAAAAGATTACGAACAAATTTAAATTACTATGCACTGATGATTTAGTTTGTGAAATTTTTATTAGAGAAGAACTTGTATTGAGCTCTTGTTACTAAAACGATCTGACTATCCATTAAATAAGACATATGAAAATAAAACAAAGTATTTTTAAAGACCAAAATGCTGGTAAAATAATAACAGAGTTTGTAGGCTTGCGCTCAACAGTTTAATTTTTAACATTCAAACTTTTTTTTGGCAAAAGCTATAAGTGTGAATAAAAATGTCACGAAAATTTTTAAAATGGAATATCAATTTAATGAAAATGCTGAATACAATATTTATAGCTAATAAGATACCCAAGAATTTGATAATAATTTACTAAACATAATATTATTAACAATATTTACTCAGTCAGATTACCCTTTATGAATTTTTAACACTTTACGAAAATTCTAAAATATTGTTATGTAATTATAAAAATGTCTTTATAAATGTTAAAGACATAATTTTGATATTTAAAATTTACAAAATAACATAAATTTGTTCGTGACAATTTTATGAACTGTCCATTTGTATGTAAAGTGGTGTCTTCATTTTATTTCTATTTCAATCGACTTTTAAATTTTTATTTACTCAGATATCCCTTTATGAATTTTAAAACTACGAATATCCTACAACATTTGATGTAATGATAAAAATGTGTTTAAAAATTTTAAAGACAACATTGTAGTAATGTAAAATTTACAAAATAATATTACATTGATTAAAATCGAATTTGTAAAACTGTTCGTGACAATTTATGAACTGTCCAATTGTTTGTAAAGTGGTGTCTTCATTTTATTTATATTTCAATCGACTTTTAAATTTTTATTTAGTCAGATATCCCTTTATGAATTTTAAAACTACGAATATGCTACAACATTTGATGTAATGATAAAAATGTGTTTAAAAATTTTAAAGACAACATTGTAGTAATGTAAAATTTACAAAAGAATATTACATAGGTTAAAATTGAATTTGTAAAACTGTTTGTGACAATTTTATAAACTGTCTAATCGTCTGTAAAGTAGTGTCTTCATTTTATTTATATTGCAAGCGACTATGAACTTTTTACTCAGTGAGATTACCCTTTATGAATTTCAAAACTACGAAAATATTAAAACATTTTGATGTAATGATAATAATGTGTTTAAAAATTTTAGACAACATTAATAAAGTACAACCAAATATTACACTGCTTAAAATTTAATTAAAGGAAATTTGTAAAACTGTTCATGACAATTTTATGAACTCTTCAATTGGTTGTAAAGTGGTGTCTACATTTTATTTTATCAAACAACTATTTAATTTTTACTCAGTCAGATTACTCTTGACGAAATTTGAAACTTCAAGAAAATACATACTAAAACATTTTGATGTAATGATAAAATGTATTTTAAACGTTTTAAAGATAATCGTAATATTAACAATTTACAAAACAACATAAAAAGAACTCACAAAAAAATATCTTAAATTTAAACAGTTTACATTTTATTTTTAAATAGGAATTTCTATATACTTTTTTGCTCAGTCATATGAGTATGTGTCTATAGTTCTTTACGTACATATTTTGACGTGAGCCCAAACGAATTCACTAATATTAGTAGGCAGTACTTGCTGTTTGGTATCGTTTTAATGGTGATTAATACATTAGAATGTTACTGACACAACAATATTAAGGAGAAAAGAATGACATTCCATTACTGATTACATTTTACTTATCGATCATTAATGCTCCCGTCACTTAGACTATGGAATGCTGAACTCGTACCATTATGTAAAACGATACCAAACAGCAAGTACTGCCTACTAATATTAGTGAATTCGTTTGGGCTCACGTCAAAATATGTACGTAAAGAACTATAGACACATACTCATATGACTGAGCAAAAAAGTATATAGAAATTCCTATTTAAAAATAAAATGTAAACTGTTTAAATTTAAGATATTTTTTTGTGAGTTCTTTTTATGTTGTTTTGTAAATTGTTAATATTACGATTATCTTTAAAACGTTTAAAATACATTTTATCATTACATCAAAATGTTTTAGTATGTATTTTCTTGAAGTTTCAAATTTCGTCAAGAGTAATCTGACTGAGTAAAAATTAAATAGTTGTTTGATAAAATAAAATGTAGACACCACTTTACAACCAATTGAAGAGTTCATAAAATTGTCATGAACAGTTTTACAAATTTCCTTTAATTAAATTTTAAGCAGTGTAATATTTGGTTGTACTTTATTAATGTTGTCTAAAATTTTTAAACACATTATTATCATTACATCAAAATGTTTTAATATTTTCGTAGTTTTGAAATTCATAAAGGGTAATCTCACTGAGTAAAAAGTTCATAGTCGCTTGCAATATAAATAAAATGAAGACACTACTTTACAGACGATTAGACAGTTTATAAAATTGTCACAAACAGTTTTATAAATTCAATTTTAACCTATGTAATATTCTTTTGTAAATTTTACATTACTACAATGTTGTCTTTAAAATTTTTAAACACATTTTTATCATTACATCAAATGTTGTAGCATATTCGTAGTTTTAAAATTCATAAAGGGATATCTGACTAAATAAAAATTTAAAAGTCGATTGAAATATAAATAAAATGAAGACACCACTTTACAAACAATTGGACAGTTCATAAATTGTCACGAACAGTTTTACAAATTCGATTTTAATCAATGTAATATTATTTTGTAAATTTTACATTACTACAATGTTGTCTTTAAAATTTTTAAACACATTTTTATCATTACATCAAATGTTGTAGGATATTCGTAGTTTTAAAATTCATAAAGGGATATCTGAGTAAATAAAAATTTAAAAGTCGATTGAAATAGAAATAAAATGAAGACACCACTTTACATACAAATGGACAGTTCATAAAATTGTCACGAACAAATTTATGTTATTTTGTAAATTTTAAATATCAAAATTATGTCTTTAACATTTATAAAGACATTTTTATAATTACATAACAATATTTTAGAATTTTCGTAAAGTGTTAAAAATTCATAAAGGGTAATCTGACTGAGTAAATATTGTTAATAATATTATGTTTAGTAAATTATTATCAAATTCTTGGGTATCTTATTAGCTATAAATATTGTATTCAGCATTTTCATTAAATTGATATTCCATTTTAAAAATTTTCGTGACATTTTTATTCACACTTATAGCTTTTGCCAAAAAAAAGTTTGAATGTTAAAAATTAAACTGTTGAGCGCAAGCCTACAAACTCTGTTATTATTTTACCAGCATTTTGGTCTTTAAAAATACTTTGTTTTATTTTCATATGTCTTATTTAATGGATAGTCAGATCGTTTTAGTAACAAGAGCTCAATACAAGTTCTTCTCTAATAAAAATTTCACAAACTAAATCATCAGTGCATAGTAATTTAAATTTGTTCGTAATCTTTTTTAATTTGAAAATCATAAATCAGAGTTTTAAAACATCAGGCAAATAAAAACTTAACTTGATGTACTTGTTATAAAGTGTTTTTGTTCTTTTAAAATTATTTACTGCTTTCTGAAAATACCAAAAAACTTGAAACTGCATTTGTTATGAGCGGAATCCTGAGTACAGAGGCTTACAACACAGAATCTTTCGTTAATTTATAAAATTCTGATCCCGTAAATATATCGTCTGACATACTATAATTTTCATATAATTTCACTAAAGAAGGCGAACTAGATCTTCTATAATAAATTACAACCATTTTTATTTTTAGATATTTCTTTAATGCAAGATACTTTTTAAAAACTTTTAATATATATTTTTTTGATAGCTAACATTGGCTTGGTATTATACTGTCCATATCATGATTATATCAAAAACAGGCAACTTAACTTTTTACTGTGTATTTGTTTTATATAGTGCAACAGAAAATTATTTTAAGATAAGTATTTACCATTTTTAAAGCCTGGAAGTCTACTATTATCTATCACACGCATGATATGTTACGAATAGTATTGGGGAAAGGTTAGATTGAATAAAACGATTATATCTTCTATTTTTCTAATTTGTATTTCAAACATCTAAGGACCCAGTTTTTTTTAATGTCTTTAACAATCAATAACAAACAGATCGCCTTTTTTATAAGTTCCTAGATTTAATAACGAATCCACATGAAGTCTGTAGTAACATTAAAGAAAGTGAGCGTTCATTTTGTATAAAACACATACTTCGGTCTCAACCCTATATAAGTCGGCGTGCTTTGAGCGCTTCAGAAAACCATATTTATCTTCATTAAACTTCAAATAAAGTTATTTGAAACGTTAGGACGTTTGAACGTTAGGTCCAAAATAATGTTGGGTATTTTAGATATTTTACAACGATCGAATACCGAAGGTGCGGCTGCAGACAGTTCGTTCTTTCCTTTGGGCACACGGATCACACAACAAGTCTTCGATAAAACATTCTGAACATAATCTCGGCCTTTTACTAAGTGAATGTAAGCGCATTGATCGAACCAACGTGCGTGTTCTTCCCATGGGACGTCGCCGCTTTCCCAGTCTTTCAATCCTCCATCGCAGTAGAAACATTTCGTTTTATCCCCCTGCCCGGTGTAAAAGAAACCAGCCTCCGACAATTCCTCGGGCTTTTGACCTGTACAACGAGGCCAATCGCTGAAAGATTGGAGACGAGTGGTCTCAGAGACATATTGCGGATGCATTGGTCTAGCCACCTTCATTGAGATACCTATAGAAGGAGCCTTGATTCCGCATTCATCTCTGCCGTCGCAAGCTGGGGCTACTGACGGTACAATAACCGTGCTGGTTTGTTCTCTGCTATTTTCCATCCAGCGCATAATGTAGACTTTACAAAGGCACATCTCACTCCGTCACTGCATCCAACATAATGAAAGCCATTTCGTATGAATTGTTGTGGTGACAACGATACCGATCATATCTCCAATGTTTAAGTCAGTTATCAGTCTTACCATCATACTTCGGTCTCAACCCAATATAAGTCACCGTGCTTTGATTGAGCGCTTCAGAATATCATATTTAAATTCATTAAATTTCAAATAAAGTTATTCGAAAGGAGTAATTATTTTAGATCAAAAATAATATTAGGTATCCATACTATCCATATACTTAATATTATAAATGCGAGTGTTTATTTGTTTTCCCTCTTTCACGTCGTAACGGAGCGATGTTAAGATATGATTTTTTGGGTTAAGATATATTATTATTTTTGTGTTATTGTATGATTTTTTTGTGTGAAGATAGTTAGGAAGCTAGAGTAGGCTACTTTTTTACTGCGGCAAAACATCTCATTCCCATGGGTAATATCCATTATGATGCGTATTTGAATAACTCCATATCCATACTTCCATACTAATATTATATATGCGAAAGTGTGTTTGTTTGTTTGTTTGTTTGTCTCTCTTTCACGTCGTAACGGAGAATGCTATGGTATGAATTTTCGTGTGGAGATAGTTAGGAGGTTAGAGAGTAACGTAGGCTACCTTTTACCGCGGTAAAACATTTCATTCCTATGGGAAGATCTATTATGATGCGTATTGTCGTCCGTGACTTACCGAATAGGACACACTGAAAATCAGCACTGTAGTCAATACTGCGGCATAATGCTGAGTGTGCTCCTTTTTCTAGGCCACTGGACACATGCGAGCGTAATCTAGTAATAATTTTGTAAGGAGCTACATGTTTTTGTTTTATTTTTAATTTCTTATTCTGTTTTTTTTTCTGTTTTTGTATGTGTTCGTGGCCTTGCAAATAAACGCTATTCTATTCTATTCTATTTGAATCACTCTATATTCATACTTCCATACTAATATAATAAATGCAAAAGTGTATTTGTTTGTTTGTTTGTCCCTCTTTCACGTCGTAATGGAGCGATGTTATGGTATGATATTTTTTGTGTGTAGATAATTAGTAGGCTAGTGAGTAACGTACATTATTTTTTACCGCAGTAAAACACCACATTCCCTTGGGAAGATCCATTATGATGCGTACTTGAATCACTCCATACTAAAAACAACAATGTGTTGGTCCTTCTTTAACTTCATAGAGGATCTATGGATTGATATAAATTTATAGTTAGAAATTCAATCATCCTTATCCATATTTCCATACTAATATTATAAATGCAAAAGTGTGTTTCTTTGTTCTTTGTCCCTCTTTGACGTCATAACGGAGCGATGTTGTGATATGATTTTTTATGTGATGTGGTGTGTGGTTTTCGTGTGTTTTTGTGTGTTGTTCACGTTGTAGTTAGGAGGCTAGAGAAGAAAGTAGGCTACTTTTTACCGCGGTAAAACTATACATACTAATATCATAAATGCGAAAGAGTGTTTGTTTGTTTGTCCCTCGTTCACGTTCGCGTTGTAACGGAGCAATTTTATGGTATGATTTTTTGTGTGGAGATAGTTAGGAGGCCGAAGAGTAACGTAGGCTACTTTTTGCCGCGGTAGAACACCTCATTCCCATGGGAAGGTCCATTATGATAGGTAATTAAATCACTCTAAACTAAAAACAACAATGTGTTTATTTATTTATTATTATTTATTTTATTTAACACTTTATTGTTTGTACACCATACAATAATAAACATAAGAGTACAAGAAAAAAGAATAAGTTAGTTATAAGTTTGCCCTTCTTTAAATTCGTATAGGATCTATGGATTGATATAAATTTCGGGTTTTTGACCTATGCAACAAGGCCAATCACTGAGATGCTGGTAGAAGGAACTTTGATTCTGCATTCATTTCTGTCGTCGCAAGCTGGGGCTACTGATGGTACAATAACCACGCTGGCTTGTTTTCTGCTATTTTCCATCCAACGTAAACTTTACAAAGGCACATCTTATTCCGTCACCACATCCGACATAATAAAAGCCATTTCGTGTGAATTGTTGTGGTGACAATGATACCGATCATATCTCGAATGTGTAAGTCAGTTATCAGCCTTATCATCAAACTTCGGTCTCAACCCGATATAAGTCGCCGTGCTTTGAGTGCTTCGGAATATCATACTTACATTCATTAAATTTCAAATAAAGTTATTCGACAGGAGTTAGATGGGGATAGGAGGGGATTTTAGTTCAAAGATATTGTTAGGTATTAGGTATTGGTCGTGGGGGTATTGGTGGTTGGTTGTTGGGTATTGTTATTGTTAGGAGGGGATTTTAGTTCAAAGATATTGTTAGGTATTTTTAAAATTTTGTAATGATTGAATACTGAAGGTGCGGCTGCAGGCAATTCCTTCTTTTCTTTGGGCGCACGGATCACAGCACAAGCCTTCGATAAAACATTCTGAACATAATCTAGATTGAATCTTACATGATTTTACTACTTTCTACGAAGAATATTGCATAATTTTTAATATAGGTATCATGGTAAATCTATGTATGATATTCTGAAAATATTTCATGCCAAGACTATTTGCAATGATGGAAGATTAAATAATTTATTTGATTCAATTTTATTTGGAATAATAAATACGATGAACAAAAATTATGGTGTTTTTGTAATAAAAACAGTGCCCCTCGTTAGTATGAATCACTGCGTCATAGTTAAGTCGAGTACGAGGAAGCGATAAGCCCATTGTAATTATTGAATGGTCAAGTTAACGACCTAATGAGGGCATTAGATAACGAAGTAGGGCTAATACAACGCTGAAGCTATCTTTGTTTCTACGCTAGTTAGCAAAAAACGGATCAGTGCAATCGATCGGGCATGGTCGAAAACATACAATTTGACACCAAACTCGACTTTTTTGTCTTGTAGGCAGCGACGGTCGTGAACTTAGCAATTTGCCCAATTGGCCGGTTGTAGCTCCTGAGTTAGAACCGGCGAATACCTACTACTCACGATCACGACCACGTTCACTAAACAGTTGCTGAACTCAGTCATTTACTCAAGGTTGAGAAAAGCTAGTTTCTTTAGACTTTAATTATCTTTATAAACTACCCCTTTTCACTAGGTGCAATTCACCAATACCGCTGCTCCCGTGAGCAGCATGGTGTTTATGATGAATTACTATTAAAACCACAGATTAAGACCTCAATCACTAATTAAATAAAGCTGTATTGAGCGTTCTTTAAATATTTTTATTTTTTTATTAGAATATTAAATTTCTTTTATTAAAGAACCCACTGTTAAATAAGAAACCTAGCTGGAGGCGTAATCATTGAAATTATGCAGGCGATGCGACTGCAGCGGTACAGAAGTAGTTCGCCTTCGCTTCTTGCCAATTTAACTTTCAAGTTGAAAATATTAGAGATTATTTTTTTCTTTACACTTTCAAGATTAACCGTGTTAAACGATGATTTTACTATAAAGTTTTAGATGTAGATAATTTATAATTCAAACTAAAAGGTGGTTCTGTCACCATTATAATTTCATAAAGAGTTTGTTTGTTGTTATGCTGTAAATGATTCTAGTGAAATAAGTGGTTATTATTGATAAAACGCAAATTTATCAATAACATTACAATCGACAAGTTAACCTAAACAGAACCTTTTAAAAAACATTATTTTATTTAATTACAACGTTAATTTTATTCTGTTAGATAATAAGGTTCATCAGACGTTTTTGTATAACTAGTCTGTATTAGACACTTCATTTGTCGTGAATGTGACATAATAAAAAGTTTCCGAGATAAAAATTAAAGAATTAATGCACATTTCTTAAAAATGGTAGGATTTATGTTTCGCTGAACACATACCGAAACCGTATCGCGTTTATTACAGTGGCTGATTTAAAAAACAGTCATGTCGTGTGCTTTATTTCAACAGTGTGCTGACTTAATACAATAGGTACTACGAATGTCTCTCACGTTTGCTGAACTACGCCAGACAAAGCCAAATACCTGTCTGCACTATGAATATATTTTAAAACTAAGTTGCACTAGCAAACTAAATTTAATGCATTTAGTTTGAGATCCGAACTACAACGCACTTTGTACCTCACACACATCCTAGATACAGTGTAATTATGTAATTTAATTTGTTTAGCAACCTGTCTGCGCATATAATTAGGTATGATTAAAGCGACGGTTGTAACACGCTGTCGGGAAATTTATTGCTGTTTAACTATCGAATATTAGCTTCCTATCGTGTTTGGGCTCTATATCTCTCTCTCTATATCTCAGATGTTTATTTATTGTATAAACATAACATAGTAAATAACTACGAAATAAGTACGATATAATATTATTATATTTAAACTATATAAATCATAAAGCATATTTAAAATACATAGTGCATAAAGTTAGATCTAGACACGCGGTAACGTGTCAAGCCATGTTCAAGCTAACAGAACTGGCGAGCAGCACTGTGTGTAATATTACACGAACAATTTGGAGCCACTTTTGCCCCCTCATAACTTGAAAGCTATTCCACTTAAACCTGTCAAACTTGGCTCATTTATTGAAATTTTATAAACACACCTCAAACGGTTATTTAGATATTAACGTCCATAAATCGTCATTTTTACCACTGACTGACCTATAGATCAAAACTCTAACGCAGTTCCAAATGATATAGAAAGTTAAAATTTGGCATCCAGATAGGTAGTTGGGTGAATATAAAGGAATAAATCAGAAACAAGTAAATTTTTATCATTTTACATATTATAATGTGTAATATTACACGAACCACTTTTGACCCCTTCATAACTCGAGACCTATTTAACCTACATATATTTGGCACATTTATTAAAACCCCGTAGCTTATTTAGAATAAAAACTTTCATAATTGTAGCTCAAACAGTCATTGATAACATATTAACGCTTAACCCGCGATCACTCGCGCGGTTTTTTGCCCCGCGAGCACTCGCGGGGTGCTGTGGACACCCCACATAAACAAAGTAGATTTTCAAAAATGTGAATGCTGTAAGTGTAATTTGACAAATATCATATGATAGTGCGTTACATCCAGCATATAAATAAAATACGCAACCTTGAATATAAATTATTTATTCAGTTATATAAAACATTATGAAAATCAACTTTTTGAAGCCTATTATTGAGACCATTCCTCAAAAAACCAAAATAACAATAACTTTACAATTTTTATCAAAATTTCTTTTATTGGTAATCAAAAATATAAAGTTCAATAAACAAACCAAAATAAATGTTTCTTATTTTTCATACGAAAAAGTGCAAATAAACTTAATGTGTTTTTGGTACATTAATTGCTTACAAAAATTGCAGTGGCTCATGGTCTTTATGTTTTTTGACCGAGGTCAAGCTATGCATCGCTGTGATTTTGTCGCGGACACCACTTCCGAGCTTGGCCCAGCACCTTTTGAGTGCTTTAGGTAATGATGGTTAAGTGGATCTTTTTCAACATGAGCTTGAACCTACTCTAACTCATAGATTACAAAATTCACTCATTTTCATCTTCGCTTGTGATTGCGCAACGTTCTAGTTATGAATAATAAAACCATTGATACCAGAAGTATCCAAAATATGAAAAAAACCCTCAAAGGCTCTTGTCCCTTAGATTCTTGTAATGATGAACATCCTGTTCTAAAATTGAATAGTGCTGATCATCTCGTACATGACCTTCGATGCTAGTATCGCTTTTGACTGTAAAATTGTCTTCATTTCCTGAAAAAACTTCTTCTAACATAGACGACAATCTTGTCTGTTCAGATTCCCAACTCATTTGGTAAGAAATACAAATAAAAACATTGAAATATATGCACAAAATATTGATTGTATAATATTCATATTTACTGTATTTTTTTAACCCTAAGTATGTTAACTGATACGAATTTTCACTATTATTTATGCTGGGGTAAATATCTAATCAACTAGATGCTTGAAATATAAAAATTATCCGAAAAAACGTACCTTGTTGATATAGTGCACCTTGTAAAAAGTATAGCGCGAGCACTCGCGGGGTGCCGTGAGCACCCCACGCAAACTTTAAGACGTCCTCACGTAACAAATTTTGACATTGCACCAGCCCTCTCACCTCTTATCGCTGCATTTAGACGCCACTTGAAGCTACTCAGACGCGTACGTTCATAAATAAAGAAAAAACTATAGTTTTTAACGTTCTTAAATCACTGGGGTGCTGACAGCACCCCGCGCGAGTGATCGCGGGTTAAGATCCCGCATTTTGGTCGCACCTCCGTCCCACATAGGATCAAAAACATAACCAACTTCCAGATGACCTAGATACTTTATATTTGGCATTAAGGTACTTTATATTAGGCGTATATAAAGGAAAAAATTAAAAATATTGATAATTAGTGAAACTAGTGAATTAGCGGTTCCACTGTATGGAGTAATTTTACATGTAACAATAGCTATATTCATTATTTCATTATCTACATATAAACGCTAATAATCTATAGACAAAAAGTAATGATATCTCATGAAAAACATAAATGTGAAATGAGAGACATGTTAAAAAAAAAAAGAATTGAGATGTAAATGGGTGCCAAATTGTGTAGAAAAGCCTAAAAATTCTATGTGCACTCTGTTTGCCTCTTTATTACTCAAAAGTGAATTTAAATGTTCGAGTTTTTCAATACGCATGAATAAATGATTTTAACTTGGTTACTAACCGTGAGATGGGAGAACCTTATCCCATTAAATATTTTTATTTTATCCATCCATCCATCACAGCCTTTGGAGGTCCACTGCAGGATAAGGCCTCCCCTAATTTGCGCCACTCTAACCGGTCCAGAGCAATTTGTCTGAATCCAGTGGATGCCCGCTGTCTTCTTCACGTTATAATCTTATCAGTCCACCTGGTACAAGGGTTAAATATTTCACAGGAAAGCCACCCAAAATTGTAATATCTTATCTTTTTGACATGCGTTATAAAGTATTATAAACAAGAATTATATTGTACTGAGTAGAAAGATTTAAAAGAATTATATCCAGGACAAATGTACAGGCGTTCAACACAAAGTAATCTTGCAGTGAGTTCACTCACTTGCGTGATGCTACGGACAAAGGAGAGCTTTTGTACTAAAGCGTTTATTTGTCATATGTGGTAACTCAGCGCTCAGTGAGTCATCCTTCCGCGTCGTATTAAAAAAAACTTTAGACACACATACATAAAAATTTTAGAATTAATAGTTTCAACAAGGAAAGTAGACTTTAGTTTATACTTTTACATGAAAATAAATATAATAAAATATCCATATCAAAATAAAAATCAAAATGTATGACTTTCATTGGTACGTTTAATTATGTGTAGTAGTAGGCTTATCATATTCCTTCTCTGGAAAATGGTTTTTTTTCAGTGGGTATACGTTCTTAATTATCTAGCCAAGACTTTATAAAATGTCTTCTTTTTTAAGTATTTTCGGACAAAATCGTATGTGAAAATTATGTGTTTTGGGCGTATTGATGTACTAGCTTAAATTGACTGTAATATCCTTTTTTGTTGGCCACGTCTCTGTCATAATCTCGCAGAAGTGATGGCAACGGTGACTATACCATACCATCAAGTGGCTGGTGAACATTCATTTGTTGGTTGTTACACTAAAACTAAAGACTCAGAAATTATGTGATAGTGAAATTAAACTCTTGTAAGTAATTGGACACAAACCTTTATGTTAAAGTTAGTTTGCGATGTTCCGGCTCATTACTCTGTACATTTAAATTAAAAGCTAATTTTAAATGTTACGTAACTACTAACAGTTAATTTATTGTTAAATAAAGAATAAATAACGTCACAATATTTCTAGAATGTGAATATTTATGTATCCATTTTGGTACCAATGTTAAATATTATATTATTTCGTATAAATCACAGATAAATAGTTCTATTGAATATAACAGTTACCATAACATCTCCGACTTATATGTACTCCTATCAACAGCCAATATTTAATAAAGCTTGGGAACGCAAACATCTATGTTTTCAGACATTTCAGTCCCAGTGTTACTTATTAAAAAAAGTTTATCGATTAAATAAAATATTAGTTTGCACTCTGCTACACCATTCTTATTACACTTGTTACATTAATGTTTTATTCGTTCAAAATAAAAAACGAATTATTGAACTAAAACATAAGACGGATTGATATTTCATTTTTATGAGTATAATAAAGCTAAAGGTGCGATCACACTGCGCATGCTGTGCACGAATACCTTACAAATGCTTGCTTTTCACCTCTCGTTCATTCCACAAAGCCACGCTTCCATGCGTCGCTTGTACATTGTGTGCATGTGCAGTGTACAGGCACGTGAGCGTAACAAAGCAGGGCACGCGTGTTTCCATGACGTCATTGTACACGAATTCGGGCGTAACGTGTTAGTATATTCCATGGGTCTTTACCATATAGGTATCTAGTATATTGTAGCATATAATAATAAATAATTATAATGACGACTTGGATTGTGTTCATATTAATCTTAGTGAATATACCTACAAGGTGAAACCGGCCAATTTTATATTATTTGCACTTGACAATTTACGACAGTCATTTTATTTTATTTTATTTTATTCAAACATTAAAATAATCAAATTATAAGATAACCCGGTGGTTAGAAAATTTATTTCATCGAAGAGCTCTAAAAAATAAATCTTATATATTTAAATTCCCTTTATTTTATCTCTAGAGCGAAAAATTCTGTCACGTTGGTGGCTCATTTCCCCACTTCAACGTGATGGAATTTATTTCAGGTTTGCGCGTGATACCGTAGTGTGAACAGTGTCTTTTGTTCTGAATCATATGCCGAAGTAATTGTAATTCAATACGTCGCAGATCCTTCGGCAATCTCTAGAGTTTCACTTCGTAATCTTGAACTATTGTCAAAGACAAATCGAATAAGTCTCCTCCAATAATTGACTCAAATTTACAGTATTCACGAACAAACAAATTTATAGCCGGCAGGTCCAGGCCGAACTGAGTTCGAAACTTTGTATTTGCCTAATTAACTACATTCAAGGGACCCTCTCTTGATTAGATCACGTATCGAGAGGATTCGAATGGATCTTCGGGCAAATAGAAACTTTCTTTTATTGTTGTTTCACAGCGATAAACTCCTGACGAACAAATGACGGTGGGCATTGTTTCTAAAATGTCAATTATTTGCATGAAATTCGGTTCCCGTAGCTTTGATACCTGCTTTTCTATTATTTTGGCTTTTGAAACTGAATTCTATTCATTATTCTGACAGAAAGTAAGAGTACCTATTGTAGTGTTCTGAGGGTCAATAATACACACCAGGGTCAGTAATAGACATTACACCTACTTACATGTTAAAATCCAGCCAAGTGAGAGTCAGACTCTCGTAACGAGGGTTTTATACAAAATTGGAACCGAACATTGCTTTTTTGTATTATATTGAATTGAGACTGTTTTGCTGCTGGAAAACTGTCGTTCCCATACATCGACATATGTAGTGATTAATTTTACTAACTGAAAATAAGTAAAATATTTTTTGTGATGTTTCAACAAATTTTCGGGTCCCGATTTTCTTACTATATTTGTGCTATAAAACATTTCTTCTTTCCAAAGAAAAATGGTCATTTTTCATTTCACAGTGTATAGAAATTACAACATAATAATTAAATAAATCAATCATGCAGTATGTAATTTAGTTCGCGCGACTGAAACAGATTTTTTTGATATTTGACAGTTCTGTAATTGGCATAACGTTGGCTTTGTTGTAATTGTTGTTATTTGTTATGTCTAAGCAGTGAACATACGATACGTGACGTGACGTAACGTGACATGGCAGTGATAGCCTAATGGTTAGAACGTTAGTCTTCCGAACGCAGGGGCCCGAGTTCAAAGCCTGGCACGTACCTCTAATTTTCAAATATTAAGTGCGTATTACAACTGAATTATAAAGGTATGTGAAGTCTACCAATCCGCACCAGCGTAGTGGACTATGGCCTATACTCAACTATCGTATAAAATACTAAGTGGAACAATCATTATATAAATTGAAAGAGACGTGATAAGCAAAAAATTGCAAAGATGTTTGAAGATAATATTAAGATTAATGGTAATGTTTGGCATACTTTAAATTGATTTATCATCTATTACCCTACAAAAGTTTATTATCCCTACAAAAGTTGTGAAAAATATAATATCAACTGACATAGATTTATTAGGCGTTCGAACCAATTTAGGCCTCTTAATTATTGTTTAGTAAAACTTATTTACATACATAGACATATTTTTGAAGTTGAAAGTTTTTTATACACAACGTTTTATAAAGACCATTGTTGTTTTTTGGGTAACGCTTTTTTGATTCCTTGTAGGTACTTATAAAAATATACTGAGGGGATTTGAGTGTGTAAGCGTTTATTATTATTATATTATAAGTTTCCAATGTATATATATATATACACATATTTTAGGTATACATACTACAGATTTTAGGTATATTGGATTACATGGGTTTCTTTTGACGTCCTGATTGTTCGAGAACTTGTACCTTCATCTACAAATCTACCTGGCCGGTAACACATACAAACTTTAAAACAATTGAGCCGGTTTCAAAGACAAAAACAACAAAACGATAATAAAAACTGGCCAAGTACGAGTTGGACTCACGCACGAATACCGCTCCATACCATTATCTATACGACATTCGATCTATACGACATCGTTCGTGTAATATTACACATGGTGCTGCTCGCCAGTTCTGTTAGCTTGAACATGGCTTGACACGCTACCGCGTGTATAGATCGAGCAAAACACGGCAAAAAAATCACGTTTGTTGTATGAGAGCCGCCCTAAAATATTTATTTTATTTTAATTTAATTATTTATTTTTAAAGTGGTGCACAACTAAATATTCTGTGAATATTTCAAACGTTTACCTGTTGCCGTTATTAATATCTAAACAGATTAATTAAAAAAGATTCAGGACATTGTTCATGATGTATGTTTTCTTGGACAGAATTTTTCACATAAATCAATGACTAACTTTATTCAAACGGCTCTCTGGCGACATTCGTTCTGAGTCTGCGACAACTGGAACTTTGTACCGTATATCTGCGGGTATCGTGTTACTGAAATAAAGTTTTAGCTTTGGTATAAAGAATAATAAATTGTAATATGGCAAATTTTATTCTAATAAAAATAAATCAATTGCTATTTTTCCTAAGACGGTGCGGCGATTATCATCAGATGGATTTACCACCATTACCGTAATATTTATTTCGTAATATGTAGGTGTTTAAATTATTAACATATTCATTAACAATCTCGAACATTAATCATAAAATCAATGTACATACGAATACTAGTTGAAAAAAATTATAGTTTCTTACTTGGTGGCTTTTTGCAATCGCCCTTTTGTTACTTCTTTATAAGTAGTAAATATGTACTTGTGAGCAAGCCTAAAGTTTACCTATTTTGGGTAATGTTATATCTAATTTTAATATTTTTTTTAATAAGACTCCCAGATTATTTTTCAAGATAAGGGTATGTATGAATATAAGAAGTTTGTTGTCATAAAAACTGCTTTGTTGTCTATCCTTTTTACGAAAGAAATCCCCTGTGAGCTGGTCGCAAATATTTGCGCTGTTTGCATAATTTTGTTGGCGAGTATATTTTCGGACATGCTTTTTCTATTAAAGCGATCTCAATACCCGAAAATTTGATCTATATCTACTGTTAAGATCTTAAGAACGTCATTATTCTGAAGTATATAATTAAAAATTAAATCTTAAGCTTGGGAAGCCTAAATAGTGAAGGGATTTAAAAAAATAATATTTAAAAAATATTCATTTTGGAATAATTTTGGTATTAACTGTCAAATATACTGAAAGTTCCAAATTAAGTTGTTGTAATCCACAAAATATTGTATGCTCCTTTTTTACTGAGTCTGTTTTCATCTATTTTATATGTTTCTATGTTACAATAAAATGCATTTCTTGAAATTCTAACAAGACACATACTAAGTATAATATAATTATTAAGACACTATGCACTTGTCCAATGAAGTAGGCAATGTAAAATACTATCAAAAGATAGGAAAAATCAATATCAAAAGATAGAAAATAATGGTTTATGATGACGACGGTAAATATCAATTATGTAAAGAGTCTTCAAATAATGTGGAATATTTTGATATTTTATGGCAATAGCGAAGGAACTCCTACGTCAGAGGAGACCATTTACGTGTTACTTATCATAATGAAACACCGGTGGATGAGTTACTAAAAGTAAATACATGATACAGGAAACATTCCGTAAAAGGTGTACGTATGGCTAAAAGTTTTCACATAAATCAGTAGCTAACTTTATTCAAACGACTCTCTGGTGACACTCGTTTGGAATCCGTGTCAAGTGAAACTTTGTATGGAGTGCCTTCTTTGTAAACGTAAACTAGTTAATTCACTTTGCTTTGCAGAGTTGGTTTGTCTTATTTACCGGCAATTACATAATTACATGACGTGCATGCGATAAAAAAGTAAATCTATTTATGTATTTATGTACTTATGTCAAAGATGTAAGTGTGCAGTGGGCTTTTCTTAAATGGGCAAGCAAGCACCGACAATAATGTAAATTTTCTCTCTCGTCATTTTAGTTGTTGTGGTTGGGAATGACGATATTTTTTTTGTATGTTAGGTAAATGATTTTTAGGATATACTACGTTTTTGTCCATTCTCACATACTTGCAATTAGCGTGGCATAGATTTATCGATTGTATGATTAGAAGTTTAATTTATGTAAGTCAACGCCATTAACAAATACATATATTTTAAAAGTAGCCTAACATAGCAGCTAAGCAGTATTTGTCTTTTTTCGCCAAAGCATCAAAATTTAATAAAGCAAAAAAATAAAATAAAAGGAACATTATGTATTATGTATTACATTATGTATTATGTATTATTATGTATTATATATATATATATTTATATGTATTTATGTATTAGTATATGTATATATTTAGGTATATATTTTTTTTAAATTTCCTAGTATAGTTCGTTTCAACGAATAGTACCTATGGCGTTATGTTGGCAGCGATGTTTTCCAGTATTGTCACATACCTATAATAACCTACCTCAAAGTAAGGGTGGGGTTTTTAGTTAGATTCTTATATATTTACAAATTAATCAATATTTGTTTACTTGTGTTTACGCAAATTTCACTCATTATAATGAAACAACTTTTACGCCCCCACTTTACCATCGCGATAAAATCCGTAAAAGTTGTTTCATTACAAAATATTCGATTATCATTTTAAAAGTCAGGACAGTAATAAAAAGCATAAATTATTTAACATTTTTTATTATAATTATGATCAGACAAAAAATGCTCATCCAACGGACTTATACCCGAGAGATCGTCGTCATCTTCATCTTCCATATCATCCTCGTCATCAGAAGTGTCGCTATCGTCTCCCACTTCAATTATGAACCTGTCCATCTCGCTATCAATAACTGGGCCATCGGCGTAATATTTTTCTTCCACTTTTTTCACGTGCTCACATTCTTTTCTCCATTCTTCTTCGGTGATCGTTGCAAAGGCTTCTTCTGTGATTTGGACTATTTTATTTGCTTCTTGACCTACGTTTTTTTCAGCAATTCGTCTTTTTAAGACACTCCATATCAGCTCTATGGGGTTTAAATCGCAGTGGTAAGGTGGAAGCCTTACCACTTTATGCCCATGCGCTTCCAACATTATATCGGCTTCATATACGGGCGGCTGTTTGTGCTCCTTTATTATTTGAAATAGCTGGGCTTTTACCATAGATGGCAAATAAGAAAGACCATTACTTGTTATCCAGTTTTGCATTTCTGCCTTTCTGCTTGAAATTGTTGGTGCTTTGTTAAGCTGTACTGTGTGGTATGAGGCGTTATCCATCACCACAATTGATTGGGGAGGCAGATTCGGTATAAGCTTTTCATTAAGCCACTTATTAAAATTAGTTTTATTCATATCATCGTGATAATCGGCCGCTTGTGACTGAGATCTGAAGATCAGTTGAGCATTGGGTATGAAACCCATTGCACCACCCGCGTGGACGATAATCCAACGTGGCCCTTTGGAGTCTGATGATAATACACCTTCTTCTTGTTCGCTTTGCCAACATTTTCCGGCGCAATATGTTGCGTGTATGTATGTCTCGTCCAAATATACAACTGGGCGCTGGTATCCGAGACGATTATTTCGCAATTCTTCCAGGTATCGATAACGCCAGGCGACAATATCGTATCTCTCCATTAGGACTTTCCTTTTGGATCTACATTTTTTAAAATAAAACCCCATATCTTTCATTATTCTCCACAAAGTGGTACGACTTCCTTTGAAATCTATCTCGCTTCGCATTTCATGCAATAACTTTGTTAGAGTAGGCAATTCCTTTTTTACGGAATAAAATTCATGTATTTTATGCCTTATAGCACACCGTTCGAAGTCATCCAGTTCGATTCTTTTAGGCCGAGGACCGCTTTTGCGTGGTGTTGTGACCTTAGTCGACGTGCTGGCTGCGACCTCACCTTCTTTGGTGATTTTAGACACGGTTTTTTCGGATACACCTAAAACAAATATTTCGGTTTATTTGTCTATTGTCAAAGTCATACATAAACCAATAATAGTCACAGTCACACATGCTTGCTTAGGTCTTACAAATAACTACCGTTTTAAAAAAACGGCAATTCAAGTGTGGAAATTATTATCTGCTACAGATACTGGTAACCCTATTTGACTAACCTGTAATGGCAGCGACACGAGCCTGAACACATCTTAAAGGAATTAATGGGGCATTATTACGTTTTTCACGTTCACAAAATTTTTTCACCTTTAACACCATCATTCTTTCACCACTTTTCAAAGTTTTGGGCATGATTTCAGTCGAAAATCAAATGAAAACAAACGAAATCTACGGGAGCGTCTTTTCGTGCCAATGACTTTGACAGACAGGGGAGCCAACATAACGCCATAGGTACTATTCGCTGAAACGAACTTTACGAGTATACTTATTGTTTTTTTTTACTTATATGTATTTTTTTTTACTTATTGATATAAGTTTATGCATTTTTAATATTTTTTTCTTTGCAACCGCCTTCATTGCTGTCCAACTGCCCTAAGGTTGACTGGCAGAGAATGCTTTTAGCATTAAGTCCGCCTTTTGTACTAATACATTTTGTATGGTTCAATAAAGCTTAAATAAATAAATAAATAAACATTTGTAAAAAATTCAAATACAGTCACAAAATAAGATAGCGACTTCAAGGATTAGCGTGGACTGTTCTAGAATTGCCAGCGAATTGCCTAATCTGTGGGTGGTTGGCGGCCATTTTGAATTGGCGGGAATCACTGCACGTGTTCAATTAAATTTTATCTGCCTAGTCTGGTGCATTCATATTGCCATATAGCGCTGGTTTCGTAGTCGCTCATGTGTGCATCGTTGATGCCTGTTATTTTGTTTTCAATTGTTAAGCAATCTACAGTCTTACTACAAATCCGAATAAGCTGAGGTTCAGTTAACGGTATGAATATATAATACGAATTTTATTTATGCACTAGCTTTTGCCCGTCGCTTCGCCCGCGGTAGAGTGCCCGTGGCATTGCATGCGTGGATATCGCGCGCGAAACCACGTGGATATATTTACAAATCTCGCGGGAACCCTGAATTTTTCCGAGATAAAAAGTAGCCTATATGTTAATCCAGGGTATAGGCAGGGTATCTGCATTCCAATTTCAGTCAAATTGGTT
Organism: Thymelicus lineola; assembly: GCA_963932265.1. Lineage (NCBI taxonomy): Eukaryota > Metazoa > Arthropoda > Insecta > Lepidoptera > Hesperiidae > Thymelicus > Thymelicus lineola. The sequence continues at coordinate 472 of CAWVQL010000306.1, read as the reverse complement.
AAATAGTTATGGCGTAATTGAGGAACAACCATCCTAGCATCTTCACAAACTTTCACATTATAATATTAATAGGTTTTTAAGAATGGTTTAAAGTAAAAATAGAAAACCTATTATGTGCATACGAGTACAGTGTAAACATAGATACATATTTAGTTACTTTTTATATTTCCACAAAATTTTAAAGTTCTTTTACTATCTGGAAATTCAAAATTAGCATCATAGTATGTCGACAATTACGAGTACATGCTACAGTAGAATCCGTTTATTATGACTCCGCATATATTGACCAACCGCTTATTATGACGTAATTACACAACGAATTTGGTTTTCATATAAAATTCTTTTAACAAAGTCGGATATAATGACTTCGCTTACAGTGACATGTCGCTTATTATGACCTATTTTTAATAAATTTTGCCCGTTTATAGTGACCGACATGATTCTTTACACCTTCGGCAATGTTCGTTGATTC
>CAWVQL010000305.1:0-35389 GCA_963932265.1 Thymelicus lineola | reverse complement strand
TTTGAATATGAGCCTTAAGGTCGTAGCTCATTAATACGACACTGATCCCGCACCGCAACCGCACAACACCGCCTGTAAAGCAAGCAGACAACTCGCTTCCCCGCGCCTACTGCTAGCAGGCTACACGCTTCCCCGCGGCTACTGCTAGCAGGCTCCACGCTTCCCCGCGGCTACAGCTAGCAGGCTACTGCCTTTCACACGTATACGACGGAGCCAGTTGCGATCTGTCTCGATTGGAAGCACTTGTCTTTTTTGTTATGTATGTACAGTATGCTTTCTATCTCTGTCTATGTTTAACTAACATTCTTTACAATTTAATATAGACTAGCTGATTTGGCGAACTTCGTTTTTTTCTAAAACAATTTTTTTTTTCTAAAATAAAAGTAGCCTAAGTCACTCCTTGTTACATCAGCTATCTGCCAGTGAAAGTTTCGTCAAAATCGGTCCAGCCATTTCGGAGATTAGCCGAAACAAACAGACAGACAAACAGTAATTGTTGAAACATCTCGCAATCGCGTTTCGCTACTTTCGAGAGTGTGGCCAGGCCCACTAGTGCGGCGGGGCGGGCCGACCTCCATCCATCCGCGCACGTACGCCGTCCGTTAGCGGGCTTCAAGCCAGCAGCCGCCGTGCTAAAGCATGCGGGCCGCTCGCTTACGTGTGCGGTACGCCAGACGTTAAAGGTCGTAGCTGACTTATACGACACCGCTCCCATCCAACCGAAGTATGAGAATTCAATACAATGTGATGACATCAAAAGGTGTTAACAGCCTCAAATATTTGAAAAAAGAAAACATTTGTATGAAAATTATAATTTTTTGTATGGCGACACTGAAATTTATTTCACCAAAATTCACAAAATATTAGTACCTACAAATTCCCCATACATTATAGTAGCGAAATATTCAATCCAAAAATAAATTTGTATGAAAATTATTATTTTTTGTATGGCAACACTAAAATTTTATAAATCTAGCAAAACGAATGATTTAATTAAGAAATATCTCCCATACATTTCTTATACTCCTGATCTATAGTTTAGGCTCAATTTCTCGAAAAGTGAAAAAAATTCTGGACTCCAGTGTTGCCAGTTTATTAAGATGAAAATGGTCAAATGTCATTACGACGACCACTTCAAATGTTTTGGTAAAATATTTTGATTAAAAATATTTTTCCTTCTACTTTTCATATTTTTGAATGGAAAGTCCAAAAAATTGTATGAACGAAGAAAAGAAAAACCAAACATGGCAACACTTTCGGTCAAGTTACACAACCGCCTCATACAAAGTATCCCCCTCAAGTGTTGCCAACCTACAATTTTTTTCGTTCAAAAAATGCCATTTTTCGTACATTTTACAAAATGGCCGCCACGGGATCCGCCATTTTGTCGAAAAAAAAAATATCCCCGAAATGTCAAAATTGAGGACATTTTTAAGAGAAAACATGAAGAATAGTAGAAAAAAGTTGAAAAACCACCCCGATGCGACCCGACAAAGTCGCCTCCAAAATTTCCAAACTTTAAAGAAAAATATCTCGGCGGCCATCTTGTTTTTTAATTTTTTTCTAATTTCATCGTATTAGTCGTCCCAAAATTATTCGAAAATGACACCAATATTGGGTAGGTGCTCACATAAATAAAAAAGTTGACAATCACCGAGCGGCCGCCATCTTGAATTTTCGAACGGTCGGATTTTTCCCATAGTAACCACAAATAGTCAAGCAACTTTTTCATACATCATTATAACCCTCCACCAATACTTTCGGCTGGGCTACTCGAAATGTGAAAAAACGGGAAAAAAAAATCTAGCTCCCAGTGTTGCCAGTTAATTAAGATGAAAGTGGTCAAATGTCATTACGACAACCACAAGAAATTTTTTGGTGAAATTTTTTGATTAAAAATGTTTCTCCTTCTACTTTTTATATTTTTGAATAGAAAGTTCACAAAAATGTATGAACGAAAAAAAAATCAACATACCCTGGCAACACTTCAGACCAAGTCCCACAACCGCCCCATACAAAGTGACCCCCTAAAATGTTGCCAACCTAAAAATTTTTTCCTTCAAAAAATGCAATTTTTCGTACATTTTATAAAATGGCCTCCACGGGGTCCGCCATCTTGGCGAAAAAAAAAAATATACCCCAAACGTCAAAATTGGGGATAGATGCAAGGCAACAAACCAAAAAAATCGCAAAAAAGTTTAAAACCCAACGCAATCCGACCCCGCAAAGTCACCTCGAAAATTGAAAATTTTTAAATCAAAATATCTCGGCGGCCATCTTGTTTTTTCAAATTTTTCCAAATTTTTCGTAACACTTTTCCCAACATTAGCCGAAAACGACACCAATCTCGGGTAGCTGCATAATAAAAAAAAAAGTTGATCATTTCACCTCGGCCGCCATCTTGGATTTTCGAAAAGTCGGATTTTTCCCATAGATCCGGGGGTAAACAAAAAATTCTCCCATACAAAGTACTCACCCCCCACTACTCCTTCTGGGAGATCAATTCGGGTTTTCGTAAAACGAAAAAAAAATTCCAGCAGTCAGTGTTGCCAGTCGACATCGACGAAAATGGTCAAATGTCATAGCAACGACCGCGACACGGTTTCCTGTGTGACATTTGTATCAAAAATATTGCTCCTTCTACTTTTCATGTTTTTGAATAGAAAGTCCAAAAAAATGTGTGAACCAAGATAAAAAAAATAAAACCTGGCAACACTTTGGGTCAAGTTACACAACCGCCCGGAACAAAGGGACCCGCTCAAATGTTGCCAACCAGAAGAAAAATGCACCCAAAAAATGACATTTTTCGTACATTTTTCAAAATGGCCGCCACTGCGTCCGCCATCTTGTCAAAAAAATTAATATCCCCAAAATATCAAAATCGAGGATACTTTCAAGACAACGCAAAAAAAATATTGCCAAAAAGTTGAAAAACCACCCCGATGCGACCCCGCAAACTCACCTCTGAAATGGAAAAAATTCAAACCATAATAACTCGGCGGCCATCTTGTTTTTTCAATTTTTTCCCTTTTTTTCGTAACTCCCTTCCTAAACTTTACGAACACCCTTAAAAACATTTTGCAAAAGGCCATAAACAAAAAAGTTGACAATCGCCGCGCGGCCGCCATCTTGAAAATGGCAAATGTCAGATTTTTCCCATACTCATTGGAGGGCATGGAGAATACCCGCCATAGACAACAAAGTTGTATCTCGACTCTTTCTGGGAGAACAATTATGTCAGTCAGTCAGTGGTAAGTCTAGGATTATATATTATAACTAGGTTTTCGCGTGGGGCGCGCGCTGCTAAAGCAGCGCGCGTGCCTTTCTCTTTCACAAAAGACAAAATAAATAAATAGTTTTTTTCAAAATTGTCATCGGTCTTGGAAATTTATTTTTCGATTCAGGGGTCTGATTGCGAAATGTTTGGCTTCAAACTACTACTATTGGTTTGTCTATTTTTTTGGCATGATTAACAGAATATGAGAGGAAGAGGGAAAAAGTGAGGGAGGGGGTGAGGAAGATGGAGAGGGAGAGGGAGCGAGAGAGGAGGAAGAGGGAGAAGGAGAGGGAGGGAGAGTGAGAGGGAGAGGAAGGGAGAGGGGGAGGAAGAGGGAGGAGAGGGAGAGAGAGGAAGAGGGAGGGGGAGACGGAGAGGTAGCGGGAGAAGGAGCGGGAGAGGGAGGGAGGGGGAAAGGGCAAGGGAAAGGGTAAGAGGGGGAGAGGTAGGGAGAGGGGAAGGAAAGGGAGGAGGAGAGGTAGCGGGAGAGGGAGGGCAAGGGGGGAGAAGGAGAAATTGATAGGCGGTACAAAGTTTGCTGGGTCAGCTAGTTGATAACTAATAGTAACCTTTAATACTAATAAACGCCTCATTGTATTGACATTCAATGGACAAACAATCTGAAATATTCGACACAAAATACATTTGTATGAAAATTAATATATTTATATGGCAACACTGCAACATTTTTCCTCCGATGTGTACGATCTTTATGTACCAACAACCTCCTGTTATATTGTAATGACATAAGATTGATGAAATAGCCTGAAATATTACGTAAAAAAGGATATTTGTATGAAAACTTTTATTTTTTGTATGGCAACCCTAAAATATTTTTTCACCATCATTTACGGATTATTAGAACCTACAATCGCATCGTACATTACAAGGCCATCAAATGAACACAACCGCCTCAAATATTTGAAAAAAGAAAACATTTGTATGAAAATTATTATTTTTTGTATGGCAACACTGAAATTTTTTTCACCAAAATTCACAAAATAACAGTACCTACAAATGCCCTATACATTATAGTAGCGAAATATTCAATCCAAAAATAAATTTGTATGAAAGTTAATATTTTTTGTATGGCAACACTGAAATTTTATTATTTTTCCAAAACGAATGATTTAATTAAGAAATATCTCCCATACATTTCTTATACTCCTGATCTATAGTTCAGGCTCAATTACTCGAAAAGTGAAAAAAATTCTGGACTCCAGTGTTGCCAGTTTATTAAGATGAAAATGGTCAAATGTCATTAGAACGACCACTTGAAATGTTTTGGTAAAATATTTTGATTAAAAATATTTTTCCTTCTACTTTTCATATTTTTGAATGGAAAGTCCAAAACATTGTATGAACAAAGAAAAGAAAAACCAAACATGGCAATACTTTCGGTCCAGTTACACAACCGCCCCATACAAAGTAACCCCCTCAAGTGTTGCCAACCTACTAATTTTTTCCTTCAAAAAATGCAATTTTTCGTACATTTTACAAAATGGCCGCCACGGGGTCCGCCATCTTGTTGAAAAAAAAATTATCCCCAAAATATCAAAATTGAGGACACTTCCAAGGAAAAACAAAAAGAATATTATAAAAAAGTTCAAAAACCACCCCGATGCGACCCCACAAAGTCACCTCTAAAATTTCAAAACTTTAAAGAAAAATATCTCGGCGGCCATCTTGTTTTTTATTTTTTTTCTAATTTCATCGTATTAGTCGTCCCAAAATTATTCGAAAATGACACCAATATTGGGTAGGTGCTCACATAAATAAAAAAGTTGACAGTCGGCGAGCGGCCGCCATCTTGAATTTTCGAACGGTCGGATTTTTCCCATAGTAACCATAGATAGTCAAGCAACTTTTTCATACATCATTATAACCCCCCACCAATACTTTCGGCTGGGCTACTCGAAATGTGAAAAAACGGGGAAAAAAAATCTAGCTCCCAGTGTTGCCAGTTAATTTAGATGAAAATGGTCAAATGTCATTACGACGACCACTAAAAATTTTTTGGTGAAATTTTTTGATTAAAAATGTTTCTCCTTCTACTTTTCATATTTTTGAATAGAAAGTTCACAAAAATGTATGAATGAAAAAAAAATAAACGTACCCTGGCAATACTTCAGACCAAGACCCACAACCGCCCCATACAAAGTGACCCCCTCAAATGTTGCCAACCTAAAAATTTTTTCCTTCAAAAAACGCGATTTTTCATACGTTTTACAATATGGCCGCCACGGGGTCCGCCATCTTGTCGAAAAAAAAAATATACCCCATACGTCAAAATTGGGGATAGATGCAAGGCAACAAAGAAAAAAAATCGCAAAAAAGTTTAAAACCCAACGCAGTCCGACCCCGCAAAGTAGCCTCGAAAATTGAAAAATTTTAAACTTAAATATCTCGGCGGCCATCTTGTTTTTTCAAATTTTTCCAAATTTATCGTAATACTTTTCCCAACATTAGTCGAAAACAACACCAATCTCGGGTAGCTGCATAATAAAAAAAAAAGTTGGTCTTTTCACCTCGGCCGCCATCTTGGATTTTTGAAAAGTTGGAGTTTTCCCATAGATCCGGGAGTGAACCAAAAATTCCCCCATACATAGTATCTACCCCCGACCACTCCTTCTGGGAGATCAATTCGGGTTTTCGTAAAACGAAAAAAAAATTCCAGCAGTCAGTGTTGCCAGGTGAAATCGACGAAAATGGTCAAATGTCATTACGACAACCAGGACACGTTTGCTTGTGCGATTTTTTGATTAAAAATATTGCTCCTTCTACTTTTCATGTTTTTGAATAGAAAGTCCAAAAAAATGTGTGAACGAAGATAAAAAAAATAAAACCTGGCAACACTTTGGGTCAAGTTACACAACCGCCCGGAACAAAGGGAGCCGCTCAAATGTTGCCAACCAGAAGAAAAATGCACCCAAAAAATGACATTTTTCGTACATTTTTCAAAATGGCCGCCACCGCGTCCGCCATCTTGTCGAAAAAATAAATATCCCCAAAATATCAATATCGAGGATACTTTCAAGTGAATGCAAAAAAAATATTGCCAAAAAGTTGAAAAACCTCCCCGATGCGACCCCTCAAAGTCACCTCTAAAATCGAAAAAATTCAAACCAAAATAACTCGGCGGCCATCTTGTTTTTTCAATTTTTTCTCATTTTTTCGTAATTCCCTCCCTAAACTTTACGAAAACCCCCAAAAACATTGGGCAAAAGGCCATAAACAAAAAAGTTGATAACCGCCGCGCAGCCGCCATCTTGAAAATGGGAAATGTCAGATTTTTCCCGAGGTGTCGGGAGGAGATGGAGAACTTTCGCCATAGACAACAAAATCCCATCTCTACTCCTTCTGGGAGAACAATTATATAGTTCACTCCCCGTAAGTCTAGGATTATATATAATAATAATAAAATAACTAGGTTTTCGCGTGGGGCGCGCGCTGCTAAAGCAGCGCGCGTGCCTTTCTCTTTCGCAAAAGACAAAATAAATAGATAGTTTTTTTTTTCAAAAATATTGGTCTTTGAAATTTATTTTTCGATTCAGGGGTTTGTTTGCGAAATGTTTGGCTTCAAAGCACTTTGTCTTTTTAAACGCTTTTATTTACTTTCACTTCGGTGGATCAAATCTTGTAACGTTAATTTGAATGACTTCCCTTTAATGAAAATTGATGAAATTTGGCAGACATGTGTATTTCCCATGACAATACACGAAAATCATATTTTAAACTAATTTTCATTGTTTATTTGTTGTTAAAAAAAAAAAAACGATTTTCAGACTTTAGACGCATAATTCTCTATGTTCTATTTTACGTAGAGACTTGAAATTTTCACAACTTGTAGCTAATTTTATAAACTAAACATTATTGAAATAAAAGCGTTTAAAAAAAAAATTTTTTTCATTTCACTTATTTTGTATGGCAGCACTGAAATATGTACATACGGAGAGAGAGGGGGAGATGGAGACGGAGAGGATGAGAAAGAGGAAGATGGAGAGGGAGACGGAGAGGGAAAGGAAGTGGTAGACGTAGAGAGAGTGGGCGGGAGAGGGAGGGAGAGTGAGAGGGAGGAAGATGGAGATGGGGAGGAAGAGGGAGAAGGAGAGGGAGAGAGAGAGGAAGAGGGAGGGAGAGGGGGAGGAAGATGGAGAAGGAGAGGGAGAGAGAGAGAGGAAGAGGGAGGGGAGACGGAGAGGTAGCAGGAGAGGGAGACGGAGAGATAGCAGGAGAGGGAGACGGAGAGATAGCGGGAGAGGGAGACGGAGAGATAGCGGAAGAGGGAGACGGCGTGATAGCGGGAGAGGGAGCGGGAGAGGGAGCGGGAGAGGGAGGGAGAGAGAAAGGGTAATAGGGGGAGGTAGAGGGGAAGGAAAGCGATGGAGAGGGAGAAGGAGAAATTGATAGGCGGTACAAAGTTTGCCGGGTCAGCTAGTTGATAACTAATAATAACCCTTAATACTAATAAACGCCTCATACATTGTATTGACATTCAATGGACAAACAATCTGAAGTATTGGACACAAAATACATTTGTATGAAAATTAATATTTTTACATGGCAACACTGCAACATTTTTCCTCTGATGTGTACGATCAATAAGTACCAACAAACCCCTGATACATCGTAGTGACATAAAATTGATGAAATAGCCTAAAATATCACAAAAAAAAGGAAATTTGTATGAAAAATATATTTTTTGTATGGTAACACTAAAATATTTTTGACCATCATTTACAAACTATTGTTGCCTACAATCGCCCCATACATTATAAGGACATCAAATGAAGACAACAGCCTCAAATATTCTGAATTCTGCCGCCCCTAGGACGCTGCCGCCCCTAAGCTGTGCGGCCTATACGGCCTATTGACAAATCCAGGACTGAGCTGGAGCCAGTGCCGGATTTATATTTTGTATGAGTATAGACCAATTTATTTCTGCCGCCCATGTACCTTTCTAAAATAAGAATTTTCCATTCATAGTAAGGAAGGCACTGAATAGTCACTAAGAAAGTGCGTAAAAAAACAAGAATCACAATTTTTTGCGACACTTTTTAATAGCAAAATCATCTATAATATATTATCATCTCCTGAAATTTGCCGCCCCTAGGACTCTGCCGCCCCTAGGCCGCGGCCTATACGGCCTATTGATAAATCCAGGACTGGCTGGAGCATCATTTAAAACAGATAAACACCGATAACACACATTCAGTTGTTGTTTCCATTTTTACTAAAATGCTGAAAGTTACATTAAATAATACTCAGTTATTTACTTGCTTCTGTATTTTTCTGTGATAAAGTTTATAAACGAAGAGTTTATTTTTAGTTTAAAGTTTAAAGTTGTGATATATTGTTGGTTACATAGGAACTAATTACAATATAATTTTTTGTGTAAACTAAGTGAAAAAACCTTATTTAATCAGTTTAATTTATAAACTTAAAAATAAGTTTATTAAAGCGATCTTGAGTGTCGATGCAAGTTGTTGTAACAAACGCCTATGTAACGCGATCTGCACGGCGCTTAAGCTCTTGTTTCCGTGAAGAAACAAAGCGACGTTCTCCGGAAAAGTACATTTGTATGAAAACTTTTATTTTTTATATGGCAACCCTAAAATATTTTTTCACCATCATATACGGACTATTGAAACCTACAATCGCCCCATACATTATAAGGCCATCAAATGAAGACAACCGCCTCAAATATTTGAAAAAATAAAACATTTGTATGAAAATTATTATTTTTTGTATGGCAATACTGAAATTTTTTTCACCCAAATTCACAAAATATCAGTACCTACAAATGCCCCATACATTATAGTAGCGAAATATTCAATCCAAAAATAAATTTGTATGAAAATTATTATTTTTTGTATGGCAACACTGAAATTTTATTGTTTCCCAAAAATAAGTGATTTAATTAAGAAATATCTCCAATACATTTCTTATGCTCCTGATCTATAGTTTAGGCTCAACTACTTGAAAAGTGAAAAAAATTCTGGACTCCAGTGTTGCCAGTTTATTAAGATGAAAATGATCAAATGTCATTACGACGACCACTTAAAATATTTTGGTGAAATGTTTTGATTAAAAATATTTTTCCTTCTACTTTTCATATTTTTGAATGGAAAGTCCAAAAAATTGTATGAACGAAGAAAAGAAAAACCAAACATGGCAACACTTTCAGTCAAGTTACACAACCGCCCCATACAAAGTGACCCCCTCAAGTGTTGCCAACATACTAATTTTTTCCTTCAAAAAATGCAATTTTTCGTACATTTTACAAAATGGCCGCCACGGGGTACGCCATTTTGTTGAAAAAAAAATAATCCCCAAAATATCAAAATTGAGGACACTTTCAAGGGAAAACAAAAAGAATATTATAAAAAAATTTAAAAACTACCCCGATGCGATCCCACAAAGTCACCTCTAAAATTTCAAAACTTTAAAGAAAAATATCTCGGCGGCCATCTTGTTTTTTAATTTTTTTCTAATTTCATCGTATTAGTCGTCCCAAAATTATTCGAAAATGACACCAATATTCGGTAGGTGCTCACATAAATAAAAAAGTTGACAATCGCCGAGCGGCCGCCATCTTGAATTTTCGAACGGTCGGATTTTTCCTATAGTGACCATAAGTAGTCAAGCAACTTTTCCATACATCATTATAACCCCCCACCAATACTTTCGGCTGGGCTACTCGAAATGTGAAAAAACGGGAAAAAAAATTCTAGCTCCCAGTGTTGCCAGTTAATTTAGATGAAAATGGTCAAATGTCATTACGACGACCAATAAAAAATTTTTGGTGAAATTTTTTGATTAAAAATGTTTCTCCTTCTACTTTTCATATTTTTGAATAGAAAGTTCACAAAAATGTATGAACAAAAAAAAAATCAACATAACCTGGCAACACTTCAGACTAAGACCCACAACCGCCCCATACAAAGTGACCCCCTCAAATGTTGCCAACCTAAAAAATTTTTCCTTCAAAAAATGCAATTTTTTGTACATTTTATAAAATGGCCGCCACGGGGTCCGCCATCTTGGCGAAAAAAAAAATATACCCCAAACGTCAAAATTGGGGATAGATGCAAGGCAACAAAGCAAAAAAATCGCAAAAAAGTTTAAAACCCAACGCAATCCGACCCCGCAAAGTCACCTCGAAAATTGAAAAATTTTAAATCAAAATATCTCGGCGGCCATCTTGTTTTTTCAAATTTTTCCAAATTTTTCGTAACATTTTTCCCAACATTAGCCGAAATCGACACCAATCTCGGGTAGCTGCATAATAAAAAAAAAAGTGGGTCATTTCACCCCGGCCGCCATCTTGGATTTTCAAAAAGTCGGATTTTTCCCATAGATCCGGGGGTGAACAAAAAATTCTCCCATACAAAGGACTCACCCCCCACCACTCCTTCTGGGAGATCAATACGGGTTTTCGTAAAACGAAAAAAAAATTCCAGCAGTCAGTGTTGCCAGTCGACATCGACAAAAATGGTCAAATGTCATAGCGACGACCGCGACACGGTTTCCTGTGTGACATTTGTATCAAAAATATTGCTCCTTCTACTTTTCATGTTTTTGAATAGAAAGTCCAAAAAAATGTATGAAGAAAGCACAAAAATATAAAACCTGGCAATACTTTGGGTCAAGTTACACAACCGCCCGGAACAAAGGTACCCGCTCAAATGTTGCCAACCTGGAGAAAAATTCACCCAAAAAAAGTCATTTTTCGTACATTTTTCAAAATGGCCGCCACCGCGTCCGCCATCTTGTCGAAAAAATAATTATTCCCAAAATATCAAAATTAAGGATATTTCCAAGCGAATGCAAAAAAAATATTGCAAAAAAGTTGAAAAACCTCCCCGATGCGACCCCTCAAAGTCACCTCTAAAATGGAAAAAATTCGAACCAAAATAACTCGGCGGCCATCTTGTTTTTTCATTTTTTTCTCATTTTTTCGTAATTTTCCTCACAATTTTAACAAATCACCTGAAAAACATTTGGCAAAAAGCCATAAACAAAAAAGTTGACAATCGCCGCGCGGCCGCCATCTTGAAAATGGGAAATGTCAGATTTTTCCCGAGGTGTCGGGAGGAGATGGAGAACTTTCGCCATAGACAACAAAATCCCATCTCGCCTCCATCTGGGAGAACAATTATATAGTTATCACGGTGGTAAGTCTAGGATTATATATTATAACTAGGTTTTCGCGTGGGGCGCGCGCTGCTAAAGCAGCGCGCGTGCCTTTCTCTTTCGCAAAAGACAAAATAAGTAAATAGTTTTTTTCAAAATTGTCATCGGTCTTGGAAATTTATTTTTCGATTCAGGGGTCTGTTTGCGAAATGTTTGGCTTCAAACTACTACTTTTGGTTTGTCTATTTTTTGGCATGATTAACAGAATATGAGAGGGAGAGGGTGAGGGAGAGAGAGAGGGTGAGGGAGAGGGAAAGGGAGAGGGCGAGGTAGACGGAGAAAGAATGGGCGGGAGAGGGAGGGAGGGGGAAAGGGCTAAGGAAAGGGTAAGAGGGGGAGAGGTAGGGAGAGGGGAGGGAAAGGGAGGAGGAGAGGTAGCGGGAGAGGGAGGGCCAGGGGGAGGTAGAGGGGAAGGAAAGCGATGGAGAGGGAGAAGGACAAATTGATAGGCGGTACAAAGTTTGCCGGGTCAGCTAGTTGATAACTTATAATAACCCTTAAGACTATTAAACGCCTCATACATCGTATTGAAATTCAATGGACAAACAATCTGAAATATTCGACACAAAATACATTTGTATGAAAATTAATATTTTTATATGGCAACACTGCAACATTTTTCCTCCGATGTGTTCGATAAGTACTAACAACCTCCTGATATATTGTAATGACATAAGATTGATGAAATGACCTGAAATATTACATAAAAAAGTACATTTTGTATGATAACTTTAATTTTTTGTATGGCAACCCTAAAATATTTTTGAACCGTCATATACGGACTATTAGAACCTACAATCGCCTCATACATTATAAGGCCATCAAATGAAGACAACCGCCTCAAATATTTGAAAAAAGGAAACATTTGTATGAAAATTATTATTTTTTGTATGGTAACACTGAAATTTTTTTTCACCAAAATTCACAAAATGTTAGTACCTACAAATGCCCCATACAATATAGTAGCGAAATATTCAATCCAAAAATAAATTTGTATGAAAATTATTATTTTTTGTATAGCAACACTGAAATTTTATTGTTTTTCCAAAACGAATGATTTAATTAAGTAATATCTCCCATACATTTCTTATACTCCTGATCTATAGTTTAGGCTCAATTACTCGAAAAGCGAAAAAAATTCTGGACTCCAGTGTTGCCAGTTTATTAAGATGAAAATGGTCAAATGTCATTAAGACGACCACTTGAAATGTTTTGGTAAAATATTTTGATTAAAAATATTTTTCCTTCTACTTTTCATATTTTTGAATGGAAAGTCCAAAAAATTGTATGAACGAAGAAAAGAAAAACCAAACATGGCAACACTTTCGGGCAAGTTACACAACCGCCCCATACAAAGTAACCCCCTCAAGTTTTGCCAACCTACTAATTTTTTTGTTCAAAAAATGCAATTTTTCGTACATTTTACAAAATGGCCGCCACGGGTTCCGCCATCTTGTTGAAAAAAAAATTATCCCCAATGTATCAAAATTGAGGACACTTTCAAGGGAAAACAATAATAATATTATAAAAAAGTTGAAAAACCACCCCGATGCGACCCCACAAAATCACCTCTAAAATTTCTAAACTTTAAAGAAAAATATCTCGGCGGCCATCTTGTTTTTTAAATTTTTTCTAATTTCATCGTATTACGCGTCCCAAAATGATTCGAAAATGACACCAATATTGGGTAGGTGCACACATAAATAAAAAAGTTGACAATCGCCGAGCGGCCGCCATCTTGAATTTTCGAACGGTCGGATTTTTCCCATAGTAACCATAGATATTCAAGCAACTTTTCGTTACATCATTATAACCCCCCACCAATACTTTCGGCTGGGCTACTCGAAATGTGAAAAAACGGGAAAAAAAAATCTAGCTCCCAGTGTTGCCAGTTAATTTAGATGAAAATGGTCAAATGTCATTACGACAACCAGTAAAAATTTTTTGGTGAAATTTTTTGATTAAAAATGTTTCTCCTTCTACTTTTCATATTTTTGAATAGAAAGTTGACAAAAATGTATGAAAGAAAAAAAAATCAACGTAACCTGGCAACACTTCAGACTAAGACCCACAACCGCCCCATACAAAGTGACCCCGTCAAATGTTGCCAACATAATAAAATTTTCCTTCAAAAAATGAAGATTTTCGATCATTTTACAAAATGGCCGCCACGGGGTCCGCCATCTTGTCGAAAAAAAAAATATACCCCAAACGTCAAAATTGGGGATAAATGCAAGGCAACAAAGAAAAAAAATCGCAAAAAAGTTAAAAACCCAACGCAATCCGACCCCGCAAAGTCACCTCTAAAATTGAAAAATTTTAAACCAAAATATCTCGGCGGCCATCTTGTTTTTTCAAAATTTCCAAAAACTTTCTTAACACTTTTCTCAACATTAGCCGAAAACGGCACCAATCTCGGGTAGCTGCATAATAAAAAAAAAAGTTGGTCATTTCAACTCGGCCGCCATCTTGGATTTTCGAAAAGTCGGATTTTTCCCATAGATCCGGGGGTGAACCAAAAATTCTCCAATACAAAGTACTCACCCCCCACCACTCCTTCTGGGAGATCAATTCGGGTTTTCGTAAAACGAAAAAAAAATTCCAGCAGTCAGTGTTGCCAGTCGACATCGACGAAAATGGTCAAATGTCATAGCGGCGACCGCGACACGGTTTTCTGTGTGACATTTGTATCAAAAATATTGCTCCTTCTACTTTTCATGTTTTTGAATAGAAAGTCCAAAAAAATGTGTGAACAAAGATAAAAAAAATAAAACCTGGCAACACTTTGGGTCAAGTTACACAACCGCCCGGAACAAAGGGACCCGCTCAAATGTTGCCAACCAGAAGAAAAATGCACCCAAAAAATGTCATTTTTCGTACATTTTTCAAAATGGCCGCCACCGCGTCCGCCATCTTGTCGAAAAAATAAATATCCCCAAAATATGAAAATCGAGGATGCTTTCAAGACAACGCAAAAAAAATATCGCCAAAAAGTTGAAAAACCACCCCGATGCGACCCCTCAAAGTCACCTCTAAAATGGCAAAAATTTAAACCAAAATAACTCGGCGGCCATCTTGTTTTTTCATTTTTTTCTCATTTTTTCGTAATTCCCTTCCTAAACTTTACGAAAACCTCCAAAAACATTGGCCAAAAAGCTATAAACAAAAAAGTTGACAATCGCCGCGCAGCCGCCATCTTGAAAATGGGAAATGTCAGATTTTTCCCGAGGTGTCGGGAGGGGATGGAGAACTTTCGCCATTGACAACAAAACCCCATCTCTGCTCCTTCTGGGAGAACAATTATATAGTTCACTACGTGGTAAGTCTAGGATTATATATTATAACTAGGTTTTCGCGTGGGGCGCGCGCTGCTAAAGCAGCGCGCGTGCCTTTCTCTTTCGCAAAAGACAAAATAAATAAATAGCTTTTTTCAAAAATGTCCTCGGTCTTGGAAATTTATTTTTCGATTCAGGGGTCTGTTTGCGAAATGTTTAGCTTCAAACTACTATTTTTGGGTTGTCTATTTTTTTTGGCATGATTAACAGAATATGAGAGGGAGAGGGTGAGGGAGGGGGTTAGGGAGAGGGTGAGGGAGGGGGTGTGGGAGAGGGAGATGGAAAGGGAGAGGTAGACGTAGAGAGAATGGGCGGGAAAGGGAGAGGGAGAGGAAGGGAGAGGGGGAGGAAGAGGGAGAAGAAGAAGGAGAGTGAGGAAGAGGGAGGGGATGACGGAGAGGGGAGGGAAAGGGGGGAGGAGAGGGAGGGCAAGGGGGAGGCAGAGGGGAAGGAAAGCGATGGAGAGGGAGAAGGAGAAATTTATAGGCGGTACAAAGTTTGCCGGGTCAGCTAGTTGATAACTAATAATAACCCTTAATACTAATAAACGCCTCATACATTGTATTGACATTCAATGGACAAACAATCTGAAGAATTGGACACAAAATACATTTGTATGAAAATTAATATTTTTATATGGCAACACTGCAACATTTTTCCTCTGATGTGTACGATCTATAAGTACCAACAACCTCCTGATAAGTTGTAATGACATAAGATTTATGAAATAGCCTGAAATATTACATAAAAAAGAACATTTGTATGAAAACTTTTATTTTTTGTATAGCAACACCAAAATATTTTTTCACCATCATTTACGAACTATTGAAACCTACAATCGCCCCATACATTGTGATGACATCAAAAGGTGTTAACAGCCTCAAATATTTGAAAAAAGAAAACATTTGTATGAAAATTATAATTTTTTGTATGGCAACACTGAAATTTTTTTCACCAAAATTCACAAAATATCAGTACCTACAAATGCCCCATACATTATAGTAGCGAAATATTCAATCCAAAAATAAATTTGTATGAAAATTATTATTTTTTGTATGGCAACACTGAAATTTTATTGTTTTCCAAAAACGAATGATTTAATTAAGAAATATCTCCCATACATTTCTTATACTCCTGATCTATAGTTTAGGCTCAATTACTCGAAAAGTGAAAAAAATTCTGGACTCCAGTGTTGCCAGTTTATTAAGATGAAAACGGTCAAATGTCATTACGACGACTACTTGAAATGTTTTGGTAAAATATTTTGATTAAAAATATTTTTCCTTCTACTTTTTATATTTTTGAATGGAAAGTCCAAAAAATTGTATGAACGAAGAAAATAAAAACCAAACATGGCAACACCACTGATCAAGTTACACAACCGCCCCATACAAAGTAACCCCCTCAAGTGTTGCCAACCTACTAATTTTTTCCTTCAAAAAATGCAATTTTTCGTACATTTTACAAAATGGCCGCCGCGGGGTCCGCCATTTTGTTGAAAAAATAAATACCCCCAAAATATCAAAATTGAGGACACTTTCAAGGGAAAACAAAAAGAATATTAGAAAAAAGTTGAAAAACCACCCCGATGCGACCCCACAAAGTCACCTCTAAAATTTCAAAACTTTAAAGAAAAATATCTCGGCGGCCATCTTGTTTTTTAAATTTTTTCTAATTTCATCGTATTAGTCGTCACAAAATTATTCGAAAATGACACCAATATTGGGTAGGTGCTCACATAAATAAAAAAGTTGACAATCACCGAGCGGCCGCCATCTTGAATTTTTGAACGGTCGGATTTTTCCCATAGTAACCATAGATAGTCAAGCAACTTTCCCATACATCATTATAACCCCCCACCAATACTTTCGGCTGGGCTACTCGAAATGTGAAAAAACGGGGAAAAAAAATCTACCTCCCAGTGTTGCCAGTTAATTAAGATGAAAATGGTCAAATGTCATTACGACGACCACTTAAAATTTTTTGGTGCAATTTTTTGATTAAAAATGTTTCTCCTTCTACTTTTCATATTTTTGAATAGAAAGTTCAAAAAAATGTATGAACGAAAAAAAAACCAACATACCCTGGCAACACTTCAGACCAAGTCCCACAACCGCCCCATACAAAGTGACCCCCTCAAATGTTGCCAACCTAAAAATTTTTTCCTTCAAAAAATGCAATTTTTCGTACATTTTATAAAATGGCCGCCACGGGGTCCGCCATCTTGTCGAAAAAAAAAATATATCCCAAACGTCAAAATTGAGGATAGATGCAAGGCAACAAAGAAAAAAAAACGCAAAAAAGTTTAAAACCCAACGCAATCCGACCCCGCAAAATCACCTCTAAAATTGAAAAATTTTAAATCTAAATATCTCGGCGGCCATCTTGTTTTTTCAAATTTTTCCAAATTCTTCGTAACACTTTTCCCAACATTAGCCGAAAACGACACCAATCTTTGGTAGCTGCATAATAAAAAAAAAAGTTGATCATTTCACCTCGGCCGCCATCTTGGATTTTCGAAAAGTCGGATTTTTCCCATAGATCCGGGGGTGAACAAAAAATTCTCCCATACAAAGTACTCACCCCCCACTACTCCTTCTGGGAGATCAATTCGGGTTTTCGTAAAACGAAAAAAAAATTCCAGCAGTCAGTGTTGCCAGTCGACATCGACGAAAATGGTCAAATGTCATAGCGACGACCGCGACACGGTTTCCTGTGTGACATTTGTATCAAAAATATTGCTCCTTCTACTTTTCATGTTTTTGAATAGAAAGTCCAAAAAAATGTATGAACGAAGAAAAAAAAAATGAAACCTGGCAATACTTTGGGTCAAGTTACATAACCGCCCGGAACAAAGGTACCCGCTCAAATGTTGCCAACCCGGAGAAAAATTCACCCAAAGAAAGTCATTTTTCGTACATTTTTCAAAATGGCCGCCACCGCGTCCGCCATCTTGTCAAAAAAATAAATATTCCCAAAATATCAAAATTGAGGATACTTTCAAGACAACACAAAAAAAATATCGAAAAAAAGTTGAAAAACCACCCCGATGCGACCCCTCAAAGTCACCTCTAAAATGGAAAAAATTCAAACCAAAATAACTCGGCGGCCATTTTGTTTTTTCATTTTTTTCTCATTTTTTCGTAATTCCCTTCCTAAACTTTACGAAAACCTCCAAAAACATTGGACAAAAAGCTATAAACAAAAAAGTTGACAATCGCCGCGCAGCCGCCATCTTGAAAATGGGAAATGTCAGATTTTTCCCGAGGTGTCGGGAGGGGATGGAGAACTTTCGCCATAGACAACAAAATCCCATCTCGCCTCCTTCTGGGAGAACAATTATATAGTTCACTCCCCGTAAGTCTAGGATTATATAATATAATAATAACTAGGTTTTCGCGTGGGGCGCGCGCTGCTAAAGCAGCGCGCGTGCCTTTCTCTTTCGCAAAAGACAAAATAAATAAATGTTTTTTTTTTTCAAAATTGTCCTCGGTCTTGGAAATTTATTTTTCGATTCAGGGGTCTGTTTGCGAAATGTTTGGCTTGAAACTACTACTTTTGGTTTGTCTAGTTTTTTAGCATGTTTAACAGAATATGAGAGGGTGAGGGAGGGGGTCAGGAAGATGGAGAGGGAGAGTGAGAGGGAGGAAGAGTGAGAGGGAGGAAGATGGAGAGGGGGAGGAAGAGGGAGAAGGAGAGGGAGAGAGAGGAAGAGGGAGGGGGAGACGGAGAGGTAGCGGGAGAGGGAGGGAGGGGGAAAGGGCGAGGGAAAGGATAAGAGGGGAGAGGTAGGGAGAGGGGAGGGAAAAGGAGGAGGAGAGGTAGCGGGAGAGGGAGGGCAAGGGTGGGAGAAGGAGAAATTGATAGGCAGTACAAAGTTTGCTGGGTCAGCTAGTTGATGATTAATAGTAACCCTTAATACTAATAAACGCCTCATACTTTGTACTGACATTCAATGGACAAACAATCTGAAATATTCGACACAAAATACAAAAATTAATATTTTTATATGGCAACACTGCAATATTTTTCCTCCGATGTGTAAGATCTATAAGCACCAACAACCTCCTGATATATTGTAATGACATAAGATTGATGAAATAGCATGAAATATTACATAAAAAAGTACATTTGTATGAAAACTTTTATTTTTTGTATGGCAACTCTAAAATATTTTTTCACCATCATTTACGGACTATTAAAACCTACAATCGCCCCATACATTATAAGGCCATCAAATGAAGACAACCGCCTCAAATATTTGAAAAAAGAAAACATTTGTATGAAAATTATTATTTTTTGTATGGCAACACTGAAATTTTTTTCACCAAAATTCACAAAATATCAGTACCTACATATGCCCCATACATTATAGTAGCGAAATATTCAATCCAAAAATAAATTTGTATGAAAATTATTATTTTTTGTATGGCAACACTGAAATTTTATTGTTTTCCCAAAACAAATGATTTAATTAAGAAATATCTCCCATACATTTCTTATACTCTTGATCTACAGTTTAGGCTCAATTACTCGAAAAGTGAAAAAAATTCTAGCTCCCAGTGTTGCCAGTTGATTTTGATGAAAAATGTCAAATGTCATTACGACGGCCACTAAAAATTTTTTGGTGAATTTTTTTGATTAAAAATATTTTTCCTTCTACTTTTCATATTTTTGAATGGAAAGTCCAAAAAATTGTATGAACAAAGAAAAGAAAAACCAAACATGGCAACACTTTCGGTCGAGTTACACAATCTCCTCATACAAAGTAACCCCCTCAAGTGTTGCCAACCTACTAATTTTTTCCCTCAAAAAATGCAATTTTTTGTATATTTTACAAAATGGCCGCCATGGGGTCCGCCATCTTGTTGAAAAAAAAATTATCCCCAAAATATGAATATTGAGGACATTTTCAAGGGAAAACAAAAAGAATATTATAAAAAAGTTGAAAAACCACCCCGATGCGACCCCACAAAGTTACCTCTAAAATTTCAAAACTTTAAAGAAAAATATCTCGGCGGCCATCTTGTTTTTTAATTTTTTTCTAATTTCATCGTATTAGTCGTCCTAAAATTATTCGAAAATGACTCCAATATTGGGTAAGTGCTTAAATAAATAAAAAAGTTGATAATCGCCGAGCGGCCGCCACCTTGAATTTTCGAACGGTCGGATTTTTCTCATAGTAACCATAGATAGTCAAGCAATTTTTCCGTACATCATTATAACCCCCCACCAATACTTTCGGCTGGGCTACTCGAAATGTGAAAAAACGGGAAAAAAAATTCTAGCTCCCAGTGTTGCCAGTTAATTTAGATGAAAATGGTCAAATGTCATTACGACGGCTACTAAAAATTTTTTGGTGAAATTTCTTGATTAAAAATGTTTCTCCTTCTACTTTTTATATTTTTGAATAGAAAGTTCACAAAAATGTATGAACGAAAAAAAATCAACATAACCTGGCAACACTTCAGACCAAGACCCATAACCGCCCCATACCAAGTGACCCCCTCAAATGATGACAACCTAAAAATTTTTTCCTTCAAAAAATGCAATTTTTCGTACATTTTATAAAATGGCCGCCACGGGGTCCGCCATCTTGGCGAAAAAAAAAATATACCCCAAACGTCAAAATTGGGGATAGATGCAAGGCAACATAGCAAAAAAATCGCAAAAAAGTTTAAAACCCAACGCAATCCGACCCCGAGGGGGAGGAAGAGGGAGAAGGAGAGGGAGAGAGAGGAAGAGGGAGGGGGAGACGGAGAGGTAGCGGGAGAGGGAGGGAGGGGGAAAGGGCGAGGGAAAGGATAAGAGGGGAGAGGTAGGGAGAGGGGAGGGAAAAGGAGGAGGAGAGGTAGCGGGAGAGGGAGGGCAAGGGTGGGAGAAGGAGAAATTGATAGGCAGTACAAAGTTTGCTGGGTCAGCTAGTTGATGATTAATAGTAACCCTTAATACTAATAAACGCCTCATACTTTGTACTGACATTCAATGGACAAACAATCTGAAATATTCGACACAAAATACAAAAATTAATATTTTTATATGGCAACACTGCAATATTTTTCCTCCGATGTGTAAGATCTATAAGCACCAACAACCTCCTGATATATTGTAATGACATAAGATTGATGAAATAGCATGAAATATTACATAAAAAAGTACATTTGTATGAAAACTTTTATTTTTTGTATGGCAACTCTAAAATATTTTTTCACCATCATTTACGGACTATTAAAACCTACAATCGCCCCATACATTATAAGGCCATCAAATGAAGACAACCGCCTCAAATATTTGAAAAAAGAAAACATTTGTATGAAAATTATTATTTTTTGTATGGCAACACTGAAATTTTTTTCACCAAAATTCACAAAATATCAGTACCTACATATGCCCCATACATTATAGTAGCGAAATATTCAATCCAAAAATAAATTTGTATGAAAATTATTATTTTTTGTATGGCAACACTGAAATTTTATTGTTTTCCCAAAACAAATGATTTAATTAAGAAATATCTCCCATACATTTCTTATACTCTTGATCTACAGTTTAGGCTCAATTACTCGAAAAGTGAAAAAAATTCTAGCTCCCAGTGTTGCCAGTTGATTTTGATGAAAAATGTCAAATGTCATTACGACGGCCACTAAAAATTTTTTGGTGAATTTTTTTGATTAAAAATATTTTTCCTTCTACTTTTCATATTTTTGAATGGAAAGTCCAAAAAATTGTATGAACAAAGAAAAGAAAAACCAAACATGGCAACACTTTCGGTCGAGTTACACAATCTCCTCATACAAAGTAACCCCCTCAAGTGTTGCCAACCTACTAATTTTTTCCCTCAAAAAATGCAATTTTTTGTATATTTTACAAAATGGCCGCCATGGGGTCCGCCATCTTGTTGAAAAAAAAATTATCCCCAAAATATGAATATTGAGGACATTTTCAAGGGAAAACAAAAAGAATATTATAAAAAAGTTGAAAAACCACCCCGATGCGACCCCACAAAGTTACCTCTAAAATTTCAAAACTTTAAAGAAAAATATCTCGGCGGCCATCTTGTTTTTTAATTTTTTTCTAATTTCATCGTATTAGTCGTCCTAAAATTATTCGAAAATGACTCCAATATTGGGTAAGTGCTTAAATAAATAAAAAAGTTGATAATCGCCGAGCGGCCGCCACCTTGAATTTTCGAACGGTCGGATTTTTCTCATAGTAACCATAGATAGTCAAGCAATTTTTCCGTACATCATTATAACCCCCCACCAATACTTTCGGCTGGGCTACTCGAAATGTGAAAAAACGGGAAAAAAAATTCTAGCTCCCAGTGTTGCCAGTTAATTTAGATGAAAATGGTCAAATGTCATTACGACGGCTACTAAAAATTTTTTGGTGAAATTTCTTGATTAAAAATGTTTCTCCTTCTACTTTTTATATTTTTGAATAGAAAGTTCACAAAAATGTATGAACGAAAAAAAATCAACATAACCTGGCAACACTTCAGACCAAGACCCATAACCGCCCCATACCAAGTGACCCCCTCAAATGATGACAACCTAAAAATTTTTTCCTTCAAAAAATGCAATTTTTCGTACATTTTATAAAATGGCCGCCACGGGGTCCGCCATCTTGGCGAAAAAAAAAATATACCCCAAACGTCAAAATTGGGGATAGATGCAAGGCAACATAGCAAAAAAATCGCAAAAAAGTTTAAAACCCAACGCAATCCGACCCCGCAAAGTCACCTCGAAAATTGAAAAATTTTAAATCAAAATATCTCGGCGGCCATCTTGTTTTTTCAAATTTTTCTAAATTTTTCGTAACACTTTTCCCAACATTAGCCGAAAACGACACCAATCTCGGGTAGCTGCATAATAAAAAAAAAAGTTGGTCATTTCACCTCGGCCGCCATCTTGGATTTTCGAAAAGTCGGATTTTTCCCATAGATCCGGGGGTGAACAAAAAATTCTCCCATACAAAGTACTCACCCCCCACCACTCCTTCTGGGAGATCAATTCGGGTTTTCATAAAACGAAAAAAAAATTCCAGCAGTCAGTGTTGCCAGTCGACATCGACGAAAATGGTCAAATGTCATAGCGACGACCGCGACACGGTTTCCTGTGTGACATTTGTATCAAAAATATTGCTCCTTCTACTTTTCATGTTTTTGAATAGAAAGTCCAAAAAAATGTGTGAACGAAGATAAAAAAAATAAAACCTGGCAACATTTTGGGTCAAGTTACATAACCGCCCGGAACAAAGGGACCCGCTCAAATGTTGCCAACCAGAAGAAAAATGCACCCAAAAAATGTCATTTTTCGTACATTTTTCAAAATGGCCGCCACCGCGTCCGCCATCTTGTCTAAAAAATAAATATCCCCAAAATATCAAAATTGAGGATACCTTCAAGCGAATGCAAAAAAAATATTGAAAAAAAGTTAAAAAACCACCCCGATGCGACCCCGCAAACTCACCTCTAAAATGGGAAAAATTCAAACCAAAATTACTCGGCGGCCATCTTGTTTTTTCAATTTTTCCCCATTTTTTCGTAACTCCCTCCCTAAACTTTACGAATACCCTCAAAAACATTTTGCAAAAGGCCATAAACAAAAAAGTTGACAATCGCCGCGCAGCCGCCATCTTGAAAATGGGAAATGTCAGATTTTTCCCGAGGTGTGGTGAGGGAAAGGAGAATATCCGCCATAGACAAGAAAACCCCATCTCTGCTCCTTCTGGGAGAACAATTGTATAGTTCAGTCAGTGGTAAGTCTAGGATTATATAATATAATAACTAGGTTTTCGCGTGGGGCGCGCGCTGCTAAAGCAGCGCGCGTGCCTTTCTCTTTTGCAAAAGACAAAATAAATAAAAAGTTTTTTTTTTCAAAAATATTGGTCTTTGAAATTTATTTTTCGATTCAGGGGTCTGTTTGCGAAATCAAACTACTAATAATTTTGGTATGTCTATTTTTTCGACATGATTAACAGAATATGAGAGGGAGAGGGTGAGGGAGACTGAGAGGGAAAGGGAGAGAGAGGGGGTGAAGGAAAGGGAGAGGGAAAGGGAGAGGTAAAGGGAGAGGTAGACGTAAAGAGAGTGGGCGGGAGAAGGAGGGATAGTGAGAGGGAGGAAGAGGGAGAGGGGGAGGAAGAGGTAGGAAGAGGGAGTGTGAGACGGAGAGGTAGCGAATGGAAGTTGAAGAGGGAGTGGGAGAGGTAGAGAGAGGGGAGGGAAAGGGAGGAGGAAAGGTAGCGGGAGAGGGCGGGCAAGGGGGAGGTAGAGGGGAAGGAAAGCGATGGAGAGGGAGAAGGAGAAATTGGTAGCAGGTACAAAGTTTGCCGGGTCAGCTAGTTGATAACAATAACTAATAATTATCCTTAATACTAATAAACGCCTCATACGAGTACATCGTATTGACATTCAATGGACAAACAATCTGAAATATTCGACACAAAATACATTTGTATGAAAATTTTTATTTTTATGTGGCAACACTACAACATTTTTCCTCCGATGTGTACGATCTATAAGTACCAACAACCTCCTGATATATTGTAATGACATACGATTGATGAAATTATTACATAAAAAAGTACATTTGTATGAAAACTTTTATTTTTTGTATGGCAACTCTAAAATATTTTTTCACCATCATTTACGGACTATTAGAACCTACAATCGCCCCATACATTATAAGGCCATCAAATGAAGACAACCGCCTCAAATATTTGAAAAAAAAAACATTTGTATGAAAATTATTATTTTTTGTATGGCAACACTGAAAATTTTTTTTCCAAAATTCACAAAATATCAGTACCTACATATGCCCCATACATTATAGTAGCGAAATAATCAATCCAAAAATAAATTTGTATGAAAATTATTATTTTTTGTATGGCAACACTGAAATTTTATTGTTTTCCCAAAACGAATGATTTAATGAAGAAATATCTCCCATACATTTCTTATACTCTTGATCTATAGTTTAGGCTCAATTACTCGAAAAGTGAAAAAAATTCTGGACTCCAATGTTGCCATTTTATTAAGATGAAAATGGTCAAATGTCATTACGACGACCACTTGAAATGTTTTGGTAAAATATTTTGATTAAAAATATTTTTCCTTCTACTTTTCATATTTTTGAATGGAAAGTCCAAAAAATTGTATGAACGAAGAAAAGAAAACCCAAACATAGCAACACTATCGGTCAAGTTACACAACCGCCCCATACAAAGAAACCCCCTCAAGTGTTGCCAACCTACTAATTTTTTCCTTCAAAAAATGCCATTTTTCGTACATTTTACAAAATGACCGCCATGGAGTCCGCCATCTTGTTGAAAAAAAAATTATCCCCAAAATATCAAAATTGAGGACACTTTCAAGGGAAAACAAAAATAATATTATAAAAAAGTTGAAAAACCAACCCGATGCGACCCCACAAAGTTACCTCTAAAATTTCAAAACTTTAAAGAAAAATATCTCGGCGGCCATCTTGTTTTTTAATTTTTTTCTAATTTCATCGTATTAGTCGTCCTAAAATTATTCGAAAATGACTCCAATATTGGGTAAGTGCTTAAATAAATAAAAAAGTTGATAATCGCCGAGCGGCCGCCACCTTGAATTTTCGAACGGTCGGATTTTTCTCATAGTAACCATAGATAGTCAAGCAATTTTTCCGTACATCATTATAACCCCCCACCAATACTTTCGGCTGGGCTACTCGAAATGTGAAAAAACGGGAAAAAAAATTCTAGCTCCCAGTGTTGCCAGTTAATTTAGATGAAAATGGTCAAATGTCATTACGACGGCTACTAAAAATTTTTTGGTGAAATTTCTTGATTAAAAATGTTTCTCCTTCTACTTTTTATATTTTTGAATAGAAAGTTCACAAAAATGTATGAACGAAAAAAAATCAACATAACCTGGCAACACTTCAGACCAAGACCCATAACCGCCCCATACCAAGTGACCCCCTCAAATGATGACAACCTAAAAATTTTTTCCTTCAAAAAATGCAATTTTTCGTACATTTTATAAAATGGCCGCCACGGGGTCCGCCATCTTGGCGAAAAAAAAAATATACCCCAAACGTCAAAATTGGGGATAGATGCAAGGCAACATAGCAAAAAAATCGCAAAAAAGTTTAAAACCCAACGCAATCCGACCCCGCAAAGTCACCTCGAAAATTGAAAAATTTTAAATCAAAATATCTCGGCGGCCATCTTGTTTTTTCAAATTTTTCTAAATTTTTCGTAACACTTTTCCCAACATTAGCCGAAAACGACACCAATCTCGGGTAGCTGCATAATAAAAAAAAAAGTTGGTCATTTCACCTCGGCCGCCATCTTGGATTTTCGAAAAGTCGGATTTTTCCCATAGATCCGGGGGTGAACAAAAAATTCTCCCATACAAAGTACTCACCCCCCACCACTCCTTCTGGGAGATCAATTCGGGTTTTCATAAAACGAAAAAAAAATTCCAGCAGTCAGTGTTGCCAGTCGACATCGACGAAAATGGTCAAATGTCATAGCGACGACCGCGACACGGTTTCCTGTGTGACATTTGTATCAAAAATATTGCTCCTTCTACTTTTCATGTTTTTGAATAGAAAGTCCAAAAAAATGTGTGAACGAAGATAAAAAAAATAAAACCTGGCAACATTTTGGGTCAAGTTACATAACCGCCCGGAACAAAGGGACCCGCTCAAATGTTGCCAACCAGAAGAAAAATGCACCCAAAAAATGTCATTTTTCGTACATTTTTCAAAATGGCCGCCACCGCGTCCGCCATCTTGTCTAAAAAATAAATATCCCCAAAATATCAAAATTGAGGATACCTTCAAGCGAATGCAAAAAAAATATTGAAAAAAAGTTAAAAAACCACCCCGATGCGACCCCGCAAACTCACCTCTAAAATGGGAAAAATTCAAACCAAAATTACTCGGCGGCCATCTTGTTTTTTCAATTTTTCCCCATTTTTTCGTAACTCCCTCCCTAAACTTTACGAATACCCTCAAAAACATTTTGCAAAAGGCCATAAACAAAAAAGTTGACAATCGCCGCGCAGCCGCCATCTTGAAAATGGGAAATGTCAGATTTTTCCCGAGGTGTGGTGAGGGAAAGGAGAATATCCGCCATAGACAAGAAAACCCCATCTCTGCTCCTTCTGGGAGAACAATTGTATAGTTCAGTCAGTGGTAAGTCTAGGATTATATAATATAACTAGGTTTTCGCGTGGGGCGCGCGCTGCTAAAGCAGCGCGCGTGCCTTTCTCTTTCGCACAAGACAAAATAAATAAATAGTTTTTTTTTTCAAAAATATTGGTCTTTGAAATTTATTTTTCGATTCAGGGGTATGTTTGCGAAATGTTTGGCTTCAAACTACTACTTTTGGTTTGTCTATTTTTTTGGCATGATTAACAGAATATGAGTGGGAGAGGGAGCGGGTGAGAGAGAGGGAGAGGGAAAGAGAAAGCGAGAGGTAGACGTAGAGAGAGTGGGCGGGAGAGGGAGAGGAAGGGAGAGGAAGAGGGAGACGGAAACGGAGAAGTAGTGGGAGAGGGAGGGAGGGGGAAAGGGTAAGAGGGGGAGAGGTAGGGAGTGGGGAGGGAGAGGGGAGGGAGAGGGAGGAGGAGAGGTAGCGGGAGAGGGAGGGCAAGGGGGGAGAAGGAGAAATTGATAGGCGGTACAAAGTTTGCTGGGTCAGCTAGTTGATAAGTAATAATAACCCTTAAAACTACGAGTATTAAACGCCTCATACATCGTATTGACATTCAATGGACAAACAATCTGAAATATTCGACACAAAATACATTTGTATGAATTTAATATTTTTATATGGCAACACTGCAACATTTTTCCTCCGATGTGTAAGATCTATAAGCACCAACAACCTCCTGATATATTGTAATGACATAAGATTGATGAAATAGCATGAAATATTACATAAAAAAAGTGCATTTGTATGAAAACTTTTATTTTTTGTATGGCAACCCTAAAATATTTATTCACCGTCTTATACGGACTATTGGAACCTACAATCGCCTCATACATTATAAGGCCATCAAATGAAGACAACTGCCTCAAATATTTGAAAAAAGAAAACATTTGTATGAAAATTATTATTTTTTGTATGGCAACACTGAAATTTTTTTCACCAAAATTCACAAAATATTAGTACCTACAAATGCTCCATACATTGTAGTAGCGAAATATTCAATCCAAAAATAAATTTGTATGAAAATTATTATTTTTTGTATGGCAACACTGAAATTTTATTGATTTTCCAAAACGAATGATTTAATTAAGAAATATCTCTTATACATTTCTCATACTCCTGATCTATAGTTTAGGCTCAATTACTCGAAAAGTGAAAAAAATTCTAGCTCCCAGTGTTGCCAGTTGATTTTGATGAAAATGGTCAAATGTCATTACGACGGCCACTAAAAATTTTTTGGTGAATTTTTTTGATTAAAAATGTTTTTCCTTCTACTTTTCATATTTTTGAATGGAAAGTCCAAAAAATTGTATGAACGAAGAAAAGAAAAACCAAACATGGCAACACTTTCGGTCAAGTTACACAACCGCCCCATACAAAGCAGCCCCCTCAAGTGTTGCCAATCTACTAATTTTTTCGTTCAAAAAATGCAATTTTTCGTACATTTTACAAAATGGCCGCCACGGAGTCCGCCATCTTGTTGAAAAAAAAACTAACCCCAAAATATCAAAACTGAGGACATTTTCCAGGGAAAGCAAAAAGAATATTATAAAAAAGTTGAAAATCTACCCCGATGCGAGCCCACAAAGTCACCTCTAAAATTTCAAAACTTTAAAGAAAAATATCTCGGCGGCCATCTTGTTTTTCAAATTTTTTCTAATTTCATCGTATTAGTCGTCCCAAAATTATTCGAAAATGATACCAATATTGGGTAGGTGCTCACATAAATAAAAAAGTTGACAATCGCCGAGCGGCCGCCATCTTGAATTTTCGAACGGTCGGGATTTTTCCCATAGTGACCATAAGTAGTCAAGCAACTTTTTCATACATCATTATAACCCCCCACCAATACTTTCGGCTGGGCTACTCGAAATGTGAAAAAACGGGAAAAAAAATTCTAGCTCCCAGTGTTGCCAGTTAATTTAGATGAAAATGGTCAAATGTCATTACGACGGCCACTAAAAATTTTTTGGTAAAATTTCTTGATTAAAAATGTTTCTCCTTCTACTTTTTATATTTTTGAATAGAAAGTTCACAAAAATGTATGAACAAAAAAAAAATCAACGTAACCTGGCAACACTTCAGACCAAGACCCAGAACCGCCCCATACAAAGCGACCCCCTCAAATGTTGCCAACCTAAAAAATTTTTCCTTCAAAAAATGAGGTTTTTCGATCATTTTACAAAATGGCCGCCACGGGGTCCGCCATCTTGTCAAAAAAAAAAATATACCCCAAACGTCAAAATTGGGAATAGATGCAATGCAACAACGAAAAAAAATCGCAAAAAAGTTTAAAACCCAACGCAATCCGACCCTGCAAAGTCACCTCGAAAATTGAAAAATTTTAAACCAAGATATCTCGGCGGCCATCTTGTTTTTTCAAATTTTTCCAAATTTTTCGTATTACATTTTTTAACATTAGCTGAAAACGACACCAATCTCGGGTAGCTGCATAATAAAAAAAAAAGTTGGTCATTTCACCTCGGCCGCCATCTTGGATTTTCGAAAAGTCGGATTTTTCCCATAGATCCGGGGGTGAACCAAAAATTCCCCCATACATAGTATCTACCCCCCACCACTCCTTCTGGGAGATCAATTCGGGTTTTCGTAAAACGAAAAAAAAATTCCAGCAGTCAGTGTTGCCAGGTGAAATCGACGAAAATGGTCAAATGTCATTACGACAACCAGGACACGTTTGCCCGTGCGATTTTTTGATAAAAAATATTGCTCCTTCTACTTTTCATGTTTTTGAATAGAAAGTCTAAAAAAATGTATGAATAAAGCAAAAAAAAATAAAACCTGGCAACACTTTGGGTCAAGTTACACAACCGCCCGGAACAAAGGGACCCGCTCAAATGTTGCCAACCAGAAGAAAAATGCACCCAAAAAATGTCGTTTTTCGTACATTTTTCAAAATGGCCGCCACTGCGTCCGCCATCTTGTCGAAAAAATAAATATCCCCAAAATATCAAAATCGAGGATACTTTCAAGACAACACAAAAAAAACATCAACAAAAAGTTGAAAAACCACCCCGATGCGACCCCGCAAAGTCACCTCTAAAATGGAAAAAATTCAAACCAAAATAACTCGGCGGCCATCTTGTTTTTTCATTTTTTTCTCATTTTTTCTTAATTCCCTTCCTGAACTTTACGAAAACCTCCAAAAACATTGGGCAAAAGGCCATAAACAAAAAAGTTGACAATCGCCGCGCAGCCGCCATCTTGAAAATGGGAAATGTCAGATTTTTCCCGAGGTGTGGTGAGGGAAAGGAGAACTTTCGCCATAGACAACAAAACTCCATCTCTGCTCCTTCTGGGAGAACAATTGTATAGTTCAGTCAGTGGTAAGTCTAGGATTATATATTATAATAATAAAGTCTAGGATTATATAATATAAAATAACTAGGTTTTCGCGTGGGGCGCGCGCTGCTAAAGCAGCGCGCGTGCCTTTCTCTTTTGCAAAAGACAAAATAAATAAAAAGTTTTTTTTTTCAAAAATATTGGTCTTTGAAATTTATTTTTCGATTCAGGGGTCTGTTTGCGAAATCAAACTACTAATAATTTTGGTATGTCTATTTTTTCGACATGATTAACAGAATATGAGAGGGAGAGGGTGAGGGAGACTGAGAGGGAAAGGGAGAGAGAGGGGGTGAAGGAAAGGGAGAGGGAAAGGGAGAGGTAAAGGGAGAGGTAGACGTAAAGAGAGTGGGCGGGAGAAGGAGGGATAGTGAGAGGGAGGAAGAGGGAGAGGGGGAGGAAGAGGTAGGAAGAGGGAGTGTGAGACGGAGAGGTAGCGAATGGAAGTTGAAGAGGGAGTGGGAGAGGTAGAGAGAGGGGAGGGAAAGGGAGGAGGAAAGGTAGCGGGAGAGGGCGGGCAAGGGGGAGGTAGAGGGGAAGGAAAGCGATGGAGAGGGAGAAGGAGAAATTGGTAGCAGGTACAAAGTTTGCCGGGTCAGCTAGTTGATAACAATAACTAATAATTATCCTTAATACTAATAAACGCCTCATACGAGTACATCGTATTGACATTCAATGGACAAACAATCTGAAATATTCGACACAAAATACATTTGTATGAAAATTTTTATTTTTATGTGGCAACACTACAACATTTTTCCTCCGATGTGTACGATCTATAAGTACCAACAACCTCCTGATATATTGTAATGACATACGATTGATGAAATTATTACATAAAAAAGTACATTTGTATGAAAACTTTTATTTTTTGTATGGCAACTCTAAAATATTTTTTCACCATCATTTACGGACTATTAGAACCTACAATCGCCCCATACATTATAAGGCCATCAAATGAAGACAACCGCCTCAAATATTTGAAAAAAGAAAACATTTGTATGAAAATTATTATTTTTTGTATGGCAACACTGAAAATTTTTTTTCCAAAATTCACAAAATATCAGTACCTACATATGCCCCATACATTATAGTAGCGAAATAATCAATCCAAAAATAAATTTGTATGAAAATTATTATTTTTTGTATGGCAACACTGAAATTTTATTGTTTTCCCAAAACGAATGATTTAATGAAGAAATATCTCCCATACATTTCTTATACTCTTGATCTATAGTTTAGGCTCAATTACTCGAAAAGTGAAAAAAATTCTGGACTCCAATGTTGCCATTTTATTAAGATGAAAATGGTCAAATGTCATTACGACGACCACTTGAAATGTTTTGGTAAAATATTTTGATTAAAAATATTTTTCCTTCTACTTTTCATATTTTTGAATGGAAAGTCCAAAAAATTGTATGAACGAAGAAAAGAAAACCCAAACATAGCAACACTATCGGTCAAGTTACACAACCGCCCCATACAAAGAAACCCCCTCAAGTGTTGCCAACCTACTAATTTTTTCCTTCAAAAAATGCCATTTTTCGTACATTTTACAAAATGACCGCCATGGAGTCCGCCATCTTGTTGAAAAAAAAATTATCCCCAAAATATCAAAATTGAGGACACTTTCAAGGGAAAACAAAAATAATATTATAAAAAAGTTGAAAAACCAACCCGATGCGACCCCACAAAGTTACCTCTAAAATTTCAAAACTTTAAAGAAAAATATCTCGGCGGCCATCTTGTTTTTTAAATTTTTTCTAATTTCATCGTATTAGTCGTCCCAAAATTATTCGAAAATGACACCAATATTGGGTAGGTGCTCACATAAATAAAAAAGTTGACAATCGCCGAGCGGCCGCCATCTTGAATTTTCGAACGGTCGGATTTTTCCCATAGTAACCATAAATAGTCAAGCAACTTTTCCATACATCATTATAACCCCCCACCAATACTTTCGGCTGGGCTACTCGAAATGTGAAAAAACGGGAAAAAAAAATCTAGCTCCCAGTGTTGCCAGTTAATTTAGATGAAAATGGTCAAATGTCATTACGACGACCACTAAAAATTTTTTGGTGAAATTTTTTGATTAAAAATGTTTCTCCTTCTACTTTTCATATTTTTGAATAGAAAGTTCACAAAAATGTATGAAAGAAAAAAAAATCAACGTAACCTGGCAACACTTCAGACAAAGACCAACAACCGCCCCATACAAAGTGACCCCCTCAAATGTTGCCAACCTAAAAATTTTTTCCTTCAAAAAATGCAATTTTCCTTACGTTTTACAATATGGCCGCCACGGGGTCCGCCATCTTGTCAAAAAAAAAATATACCCCAAACGTCAAAATTGGGGACAGATGCAATGCAACTAAGCAAAAAATTGCAAAAAAGTTTAAAACCCAACGCAATCCGACCCCGCAGTCACCTCGAAAATTGAAAAATTTTAAATCAAAATATCTCGGCGGCCATCTTGTTTTTTCAAATTTTTCCAAATTTTCGTAACACTTTTTCCAACATTAGCCGAAAACGACACCAATCTCGGGTAGCTGCATAATAAAAAAAAAAGTTGGTCATTTCACCTCAGCCGCCATCTTGGATTTTTGAAAGGTCGGATTTTTCCCATAGACAAGGGGGTTAGTCAAAAATTCTCCCATACATCATATCCACCCCCACCACTCCATCTGGGAGATCAAAACGACTTTTTGTAAAACGAAAAAAAAATTCCAGCAACCAGTGTTGCCAGTCGACATCGACGAAATGGCCAAATGTCATTATGACAAGCACGACACGTTTGCCCGTGTGAATTTTTGACCAAAAATATTGCTCCTTCTACTTTTCATATTTTTGAATAGAAAGTTCAAAAAAATATATGAACGAAGATGAAAAAAATTAAACCTGGCAACACTTTGGGTTAAGTTACACAACCGCCCGGAACAAAGAGACCCGCTCAAATGTTGCCAACCTGGAGAAAAATTCACCCAAAAAATTACATTTTTCGTATATTTTTCAAAATGGCCGCCACCGCGTCCGCCATCTTGTCAAAAAAATAAAGATCCCCAAAATATCAAAATTGAGGATACCCTCAAGCGAAAGAAAAAAAAATATTGCAAAAAAGTTTAAAAACCACCCCGATGCGACCCCACAAACTCACCTCTAAAATGGAAAAAATTCAAACCAAAATAACTCGGCGGCCATCTTGTTTTTTCATTTTTTTTAATTTTTTCATAATCACCTTCCATAACTTAAAGAATACCCCCAAAAATATCGGGCAAGAAGCCATAAACAAAAAAGTTTACAATCTCCGCGCGGCCGCCATCTTGAAAATGGGAAATGTCAGATTTTTCCCGAGGTGTCGGGAGGAGATGGAGAACTTTCGCCATAGACAACAAAGTCGTATCTCTACTCTTTCTGGGAGATCAATTGTATAGGTGAGTCAGTGGTAAGTCTAGGATTATATATTATAACTAGGTTTTCGCGTGGGGCGCGCGCTGCTAAAGCAGCGCGCGTGCCTTTCTCTTTCGCAAAAGACAAAATAAATAAATAGTATTTTTTTTCAAAAATATTGGTCTTTGAAATTTATTTTTCGATTCAGGGGTATGTTTGCGAAATGTTTGGCTTTACACTACTACTTTTGGTTTGTCTATTTTTTTTGGCATGATTAACAGAATATGAGAGGGAGAGGGAGAGGGAGGGGGTGAGAGAGAGGGAGAGGGAAAGAGAAAGCGAGAGGTAGACGTAGAGAGAGTGGGCTGGGGAGGGAGAGGGAGGGAGAGTAAGAGGGAGGAAGATGGAGAGGGAGAGGGAGGGAGAGGGGGAGGAAGAGGGAGAAGGAGAGGGAGAGGGAGAAGAAGAGGGAGAGAGAGGAAGAGGGAGGGGGAGACGGAGAGGTAGCGGGAGAGGGAGGGCAAGGGGGAGGTAGAGGGGAAAGAAAGTGATGGAGAGGGAGAAGGAGAAATTTATAGCCTATCAATTTGCAAAGTTTGCTGGGTCAGCTAGTTGATAACTAATAATAACCCTTAATACTGATAAACGCCTCATACATTGTATTGAAATTCAATGGACAATCTGAAATATTCGACACAAAATACATTTGTATGGAAATTAATATTTTTATATGGCAACACTGCAACATTTTTCCTCCCATGTGTACGATCAATAAGTACCAACAACCTCCTGATATATTGTAATGACAAAAGATTGATGAAATAGCCTGAAATATTACATAAAAAAGTACATTTGTATGAAAACTTTTATTTTTTGTATGGCAACCCTAAAATATTTTTTCACCATCATTTACAAACTATTAGAACCTACAATCGCCCCATACATTATAAGGCCATAAAATGAAGACAACAGCCTCAAATATTTGAAAAAAGAAAACATTTGTATGAAAATTATTATTTTTTGTATGGCAACACTGAAATTTTTTTCACCAAAATTCACAAAATATCAGTACCTACAAATGCCCCATACATTACAGTAGCGAAATATTAATCCAAAAATTAATTTGTATGAAAATCATTATTTTTGTATGGCAACACTAAAATTTTATAAATCTAACAAATCGAATGATTTAATTAAGAAATATCTCTCATACATTTCTTATACTCCTGATCTATAGTTTAGGCTCAATTACTCGAAAAGTGAAAAAAATTCTGGACTCCAGTGTTGCCAGTTTATAAAGATGAAAATGGTCAAATATCATTACGACGTCCACTTGAAATGTTTTGGTAAAATATTTTGATTAAAAATATTTTTCCTTCTACTTTTCATATTTTTGAATGGAAAGTCCAAAAAATTGTATGAACGAAGAAAAGAAAAACCAAACATGGCAACACTTTCAGTTAAGTTACACAACCGCCCCATACAAAGCAACCCCCTCAAGTGTTGCCAACGTACTAATTTTTTCCTTTAAAAAATGCAATTTTTCGTACATTTTACAAAATGGCCGCCACGGGGTCCGCCATTTTGTTGAAAAAAAAATTATCCCCAAAATATCAAAATTAAGGAC
>CAWVQL010000304.1:0-19305 GCA_963932265.1 Thymelicus lineola | reverse complement strand
ATTGTAATAACTACAGTAAACAAATTGCACTTTCTGTTTATAAACGCTTACACGCTCACAGCGACAACTCAAGCTGGGAGATTGAGAGCCATTTCTTTCTTTCGTCTCTGTTTTTTGTTGGGCGGCAAAACCTAGGTAATGCCTATGGCTACTAATTCATGAGAAGTTCCTTACCATCAGGCGGCTTGTTGTCTATTCACAAAGACGTCAAAGACCTATAAAAATCATTGAATATATAGCAGTAGGTACTTACCTACACTATCGTCAACTAATTTACAACACAAAAAAAATGTTTTCCATGAAAATTCTAAAAGTGAAACTTTTCATACAAAATAAATAATATAACTCAGGGACATCGAGGACCGAGGGCGCCGCAATTTTCTTCTGATTGGTCGAATTTTTTACTTGTATTATTTTAATCTATGTTCTCATTTTCTTGCCTGTATCTCAACTTTTATAA
Organism: Thymelicus lineola; assembly: GCA_963932265.1. Taxonomy (NCBI): domain Eukaryota; kingdom Metazoa; phylum Arthropoda; class Insecta; order Lepidoptera; family Hesperiidae; genus Thymelicus; species Thymelicus lineola. The sequence goes on along the minus strand of CAWVQL010000304.1, from coordinate 18,845 downwards.
CAATATAAATACGTGTAAATTTTGTAAATACGTCATTACATTAGTCCAAAATATAGATCTGGCCCCAGTCGGGAAAGACCCCAGAGTCCTCGCTGCACAAACAGGATTACTATCAACGAGGTCGATAAACGGATTTTGATAAACATGGCAAGTAAAACAGGAGGTTAGATAGAATTTTAATTGCTATTTTTTTGTTAACTCCCTTTTAGCCATAGTGTAACCGCTCCCTAACAGACTCTATCTAACTTTAAAAAACAACAATCACAAACAAATTACTTGAATTATTGAATTGAATTGAATCGTGCTAAACAAAACTTTTAAAATAATATTGAAGAACTTCCAAACAAAATTATATCTGCTCCGGAGAGACATTAGCAAATATATTTTTGCCATTATTGAAACATATGAATAAATTGCATATTTTAAACAACAAATGATTAAATTGTGTAACGTGTGTCTGGCAAAAAAATAACAGCGTGATTTGGTACAATTACAAAACATTACAATTATCTTTCGGGGAAGTTTTAAAAGTTGTATTAAAAAAGGAAGATTATTTGTGCGTCCCTTCTAATGTACAATACCAAGTGTTCCTCAGGGTCCTTCACCTCAGAGGCTAGTTAGTTCCTTCGTGAACAGTATAACATCAATCATACTAACCCATACAAGTGTACACAGTTCGCACAGTTCATGCCTTACATATTGTCGCCTGTATAAAATGACAGAACGTATTAAATCATGTTGTATGGCTTCAACCCATTAATGGCCCACTACTGGGCACGGGTCTCTCCTCTTGAGGAGGCCTAGAGCTTACTCCACCGCGCTGCTCCAGTGCGGATTGGTGGAGGAATCATGTTGTTTACATCACGATAATTAATCGCTGCAGTGAAAATTCATATTAAATTTTATTTTCTTAGCCAATGATATTAAACTATAGATACGTTACAAATCAACCAAAAAATCTGTTCCGACCGAGCTACAACACACACACGTTTATCTTCACTATTACATAGGTCGTAGACACCGATCACTATTACATAGGTAAATTATGTAAAAGGGATGGCACTACTAAAGCCATAATAGTGAAAAAGACAACTAGACGGCCTCACTCAGAGGCAGCTATCAACTGTCTGAATTAAAATCGCTATACTTGACTAAATTCGACTGACGTAATTTCAGCGCCGTCTTGGCATATCTACCTCTTTTTATATATATAATATCATTGTTCTTAGCCCAAGTTGAGTTCAAACCGACTTCGCCTGTTCACTTTGCTTACTAATTTCAGCCAACGCTACAGCAGCGCCACATTAGGATTTCCTATATGTCGTGGGGCTTTGGAGTTTAGATATAGTCTTATCCAATTAATACATAAACCTAGATTTAACCCAGGTCTTCTCGCAATTATACTATCGAGATCTGTTAACGTAATGGGGCATAATAGGTACCTTCCTTGAACTAAGGTCACGAGTCAACACTCCAACACTATAATTGGCAACAGTTCAACACATTATCCTCAACTACTACTGGGTTCACACGTGAATATAATACTACGTTTATGATTATCAATTAATTTTAATTAATTTAATAAATTGGTTTTTGTGAAACTCTTCCGTTGTTCGAGGTCATATAAGTAGCTACATAGTTACATACTTAAGTTCAATTAGATCGTTTTTGTTGAATAGCGAAAATTTTAAATATTCGTATAAGGATTTATCGCTCTCCTAATTAAAGCTACAAATTTCCTCTTTGAAGGCGAAGGCTCAGTGTTTTCAACGGTCAATCACGGTGCTTCAGTTCATTGGAGAGTGTGGACCGTGAGGACGTTAGCTCAGTGGCCGACCTATGAGCCTAAGAGTCGGAAGCTTTTATACCTCTTCTTCATTTCATTCTATTATATTATGCCTAAGAACTTCGCAGGTACATTACAAATGGAATCAACGGCATTAGATAAATGCTATACAATTTGAATTTCCTAAATGCCTCTCAATGTGCACAAACAAAGACAACTTTACACTAAGGGACTTTTTATAAAATTGTAACTTATTCATCAATCAACATGTAAAACAATGGGAAATGGGGTTTTACGACCAATCAGTTTTCATTGTAAAAACAATGCGTTATTATGATGACAAACTTTCCGCTCCACACACAAGCGCAGACTTGCCAGAGACTCTCCTAATGGGGCTAAAGCTTAAAGGTCGTATGACCAAAGTCATCCCCCAAGGTGATGTTTAATGGGTATGCACTATGCACCTAGGTTTTACGTGAGTCCCACATGACTGTGCATGTAATGTATGTGCATTCACCACCTCCCTCCTGTGCATCTCTGGAGGGAAGTCCATTCCCATTTGTCTGGACGCAAAAAAAACAAACTAAGGGTTCATTAGGATTTCCTGCCCTGTCTTAATTACCTTTGCGATTTATTTGATTTGCTATAACGTATCTTTAAGTGAATGGCACTATATAATTAGACTATTAGTTCATAGTAGGTAATCAAATCTCCAGTAATGTGTTTGAAAACATCAGGGTAGACAAAAACAATCTACTCTACTTGCTTTTGCCTACCTACGTAGTGGTTTTGCCGTCTTAGGACGGCTCAGAATAAACCCAATCCCACGTCGGACTGGTGTCGTAAGAGACGACTAAATCCGGCCCGCTGATGGTAGGGCTCCTCAGAGGGATTACATTGGTATGGTAATATTGATTTTAATTGCTTATTAATATCATTATTACTATTATTAAGTCTCCATGAGGTCCGCCTGGATAGCTACCACCCTCTTGCTTGAGTCTACCAAACGACGCGTCATATTCCTAAACGGTACTAGGTACATTACATACATGAGATTTCAAGATTTTCATAAAAACTACTAAATGTGAGTTTGTAATTACTGCTGCCACCTATCTTTCAATACCGATACCAGGTTTGCTGTGTTGTTAGTTCCTAATAAGTCACACAGATGGCGTTGATATACAAAAAGAAACGATTTAATTTCCCGCTATAGTTGAAAAAAATTATCGACAAGGTGTTGACCACAGGTGTTGACTGTTGAGAAATATTCGATTTATTATTACATAGCTTAATACAAATATTCGTATAACCGAGAGATACTATAAAAACGTCAACACAACTTCCTCGCAATGATGCAATCTGAGCTGACCCGCGGTGACGCAAGAGCCACTTTCGCGTGAAGTGGAGAGGTCGATGAGCAGCACAGTAACCTACATGCGGCATTAATTGTTCACGCGGTTTTTAACCTTATTTACTTACACTTGTAATACTTGTTTGGTACATTTGCTAACATGGAAGTGTGTGTGTTTTATTAATTAAATAAACATGCCAGCAATTAGCAGCCAAATTCAAAAAGCTATAATTTATACGATAGATTTCATAAACAAATAGTTTAACATAGGTACTATATGAAACGAGTAAACGCTTATTCGAGAAACAAATTCAAAAGATTGAAGTATGATGTCATAGAACAGACATCTTGAACAAAATGTGTCCCACCGGGAGGTTCCATTTTCAAAATTTAGACCCGTTTATCTTTCAAAATCGAACGAATCCATTGAAAATTGAAGCCCATTGGCGCCAATGGATTGGGACATACATCGTGTTCGCGGTGTCTGTTTTAAACGCTAGTAATAATACTTCAATGATTAAAAATCATTTTATATTGCTGTCAACACATTCATACGTATCGTTTTTTTGTTCTGTCCCTGTTTCGAAAGCTGAATAACGAAGTAATAATAAGATACGAACCCCGTTGTCCAGCTGAACATTTGTCTCACCCGATCTGTCCGCAAGTCCTTCTGAGCCGCCATCATCTGGAAATAATAATGGCAATTTAAATAAAAATACATTCATATCTATTATCTATAAGTAACTACATCGCTTTTAAAGTTCATCTAATTACATATTAGGGGAAGTGGGAACATTACGCAAAGTACGGCGTAGATGGCGCCACTAGTACATACAGTAAACAAACCGGTATCATGGTTCATTCATTCTTACACTAATGATAATAAATGTCTGTAAAAATTTACATGCCCTCAAAAACATAACTTGTAAAAAAAACAAGTTTCGCAACTCAGTTCTACCGTAAAAATTTGTGAGATCCAAGTCGGTTGATTTATTGAGACCCTACTTATGGGTCAATACATTAAAACAATACATTAAAACAATGACTTAATTGTTTGAAATCTCAGGTTGAAATATAATTATTTATAATAACCTTTTATTATTACCTATACAATATCTGTGTAGTAATTATTATTGATTGATGATTGATAATAATCGATGGAAAATTAACTATTGTCTATATTTGTTTCAAAGATGACACTGAGGTGCGGTTTTGTAATTATAATAAAACTTTTTCCTCTGGTTGAGCTGCTAAGTGACCAGCGATAGATACACGTGAATTGCGTGAATCCGTGTCCCGTACTCCCGTACTTACCATAACTGTTCCCGCGAAATAACTTCTTTTTTTTGTTTTGTTTTGTTGTTTGTTTTGTTGAAAATTAATTTCAACACATTTTTTGAAAAATCATTCCTTCACGGGTTATTAGGGGATGGAACTTAGTACACAACTTAGTCATTTTTAAAGTTAAAAACATGATAATATAACATTTTAACAAAAAAATAACCGACTTCAAATGAAGTACATTGTACTTTTGACATGGATGCCATTGTCAGATCTCGTTCAAATTTATGTGGAATCACACGACAAGCACCAGCTTTCGATTAAAAAAAGAATCATCCAAATCGGTTCACCCAGTCCTGAGTAAAGTTCTGAGGTAACAAATATAAAAAAACAGTCGAATTGAGATCCTTTTTTTGAAGTCGGTTAAAAAATAGTGGGTAATAACATTATTACCCACTATTTTTCAACAAAAAAGAAGAAGGCTACATAGCCTACAGGAATCATTATAATAATATGCGTCATGAATGTGGCCATCATACCCTTTTTTTCCGACTGCCACCGCGGCCGTTAATTCCTGGACACTTAAGAATTGACCAACCTAAAATCCAGGTGAATAAAGTCGACGGCGCTGCACCTTGTATTCATTCGATTGATTGTCAGACGTCAGTTGGGTGGCTGTGAGTTCTGATCGTTTGTATGCGATTAGTATTCCAACCACAGACTATCCTGAACCTTGGACGTTGTTGACATAAGTGTATGTTGGGAAATAATTGTCGATGCATTAGATCGAGAAATAAAACGTGTGATGTATTGGAATATTTACAAAGTAGTGAGTAAACCTAGATAATATATTATACAAAGCTTTGGCGTCTATGATCCCTTTGGAGTTTGGTGTTACTGATCATTATTTATCATCGACGATGATGACCACGTTTAATCTTTATTCTGAGATGACCACTTACCATCAAATAACTGCACTTATTTTTGTCAAAAAATCAAATCAAAATCTTTATTCATATAGGCAACACTATATAGGTATCACTGATACACTTATGTACGTCATTTTTTAATCTACCAGCTTTTCGGAAGGGTGCTTTGTCATGGAGGAGAAGAAAAGCCGTAAAGAAACTCCTCGGCACATCTTTTAAAATAATGAAAAGTTACATAATATGGACTTACCTACGCGGAACTGGATGCGGCAATTGAGGCACTAATTTCCAGGCGTCTTTGTCATTAATAATATTCATTTATACTATAGTATCCTTTGCCTACTTGCTGAGATACACATAATATGTCGCTTAGTTATTTATAAATAAAGATTTTATAGCCGGTTGAAATTAATATGACACGGTAAACAGCTTCTTAAATTCATAACCATAAACTTAATTAAAGTTAAATTAATTGTTTATTTTATAGCAATGCGAGCCAATATTAATAACTTGAGTATTCTGTCTTGTTATTTAGAGACAGGAGTAGATATCAGTCAAAAGTATATCTTGAAGATATCTGGAAGAGAAGTTTTCAAATCGGTTGTTAAAATTCTGTTCTGTCTATCAGTTCATAGAGTTCTGGGGTAACAAACACTTATTAGGGTACAAGTAATATCATAATGTAAAATAACTGGATTATATCATAAACCAACGCTACAAGCGTAATTATATCGTGGAAAGTTTTATAAATCCGAAAGGAATGCCCCAGTTGCGTGCATAAAAATAACGCAGAAAAACCGCCAAGGTTTCGGTGGGAAAAATCCCACATAACCAGTTGTCACCCTTTTATATACGTACTTCAGAGTATATTCTTATAGTAAGTATTCTCTAAGCTTCTATTTATAACCTAGCTGAGATTCTGTCTAGTATTAAACCCTGAAGTCAGGAAAAACGAAAGGAATCATTTGTCAAGGAGGATATGAGAAAAGGGATACCCACCTAGGTTTAGTAGACTACTAAAGACACGTATACAACCCCTGTCGTTGTATATTTTATCAAAACGATAGGCATACCCTTTGTTAAACTGGTAATTCACCGAACTGGTTATAAAGCTGTCCATTAAGTTTATCTAAACTATAATAAAACTCAAAGTATGTTTGTCTGTCATCACATAAAAACCCTTGAACGGGTTTCGATGAAAATTGGTAGTTTTTACAGATACCCTGGGTCATATTTTAGACAACTTTTCACCTCGGAAAATTAAAAGGTTTCCCGGGAAAACAGGATAAAAGTTGGAATAAGTTAAAACATAATTTCCGTATGCAAAGCTGCGGGCATCAGCTAGTGATGCAATAAGAGTTGATGAATTACACGTAGTAATTACTCATAGAGACGACTTGGACTAGGTTTGATACAAAGCGCACCCACATACACCTCGTCTTATTGAAAGTACCCTGGTTTTTGTGCTAATTATCCTAGAGCATACTCCAGCAATCCGCACTGGAGCAGCGTGGTGGAGTATCCTCTCCTCAAGGGGAGAGACCAGTGCCCAGTAGTGGGCCATTATTGAATGTACACTCAACAAGAGTTAGGTATGCAAAGATACAAAACCGTTCCGTAACATTTAAAATTATAACGTTAATCAATTGCCCAGCTGCTAACCAATGAAATGAAATGAAATAAGTTTTATTCGAAGTAGGTTTGTTACGTTTATTCTTTATTTTGAGTTTGTTACAAATGTTTTTCGAAAGTCACTCAACGCCATCGCTTCAACAAATCCCTACCGTGAGTAGTCCCGGCAGAAGAAGCGGCAAGAAACTACCGGGGTTATTTTTTTCCTAATAATATTGTGACATTATTGTGTGGATATTGAGGAAATATATTTTTTTCGAATGAACAATTTCTGTTTGTCAAAGGCTTGCAGCTTCACGCGGACTGAGGGTCGTCCCTCTGGGAGCCTATAGAGGCTCAGCCGATACTACCAATTTCAAGAAGAGAAAGATAAATTCAGAACATTTGTCAATTGAATGTCGGTATCCACTCTCAATGTAATCTAAAGAATAAACTGCGTATATAGTTACTTATTCCCTTATAGCTTACCTCACAGGTACCCCAGAGACCCCACGTTAGCGCCAACAAGCTCTATACCAAACAAGCGAGATAAAAAAACACTTTGAGAGCCGTGAGTGAGCAAGACAGTGGCGAGGAGGCACGTGAAGAATGCAACAGGAATCGAACTAAGTTATTTGGGGTAATGCTTTCACTCATCCGTCGTTGAATTAGTTCGGAATTGACTTGATAAGTCTTGGCTACTTAGCCTAGTCTTTTAAAATATCAGTTAGTATGTTCTACGACTCTTCTCTCGAATATTCTTCAAGTTTATTTATATCCTGCAATTTCGCAAGAAAGGTCATTCCAGAATACTTCACATATTGTAAGTTGTTTTAAAGTAATATAAGTACTAAGTACATAGAGTTAGTTGCAGCTTTCTCTTTCTACTTAATAATAGATTCACTATAGGCAGATCCAAGGCGCTGAGTGCTTCTAGTTACATGATATTTGATGTAAATAGCCGACGAACAAACAGATCAGCCACCTGATAGTCCATGTCGGTGATAGGCTGTTTTATCTCTCCCTAGTTAAATTAGTTTTTAATTTAGTGAGGGTACTCCAATAATATTGTATGTATAAAAAGAGGGGGTACTTTTTCGCCTTGAAAACATGTTTAACAATCTATGGGTTTTGTTTGAAAATATTATCAGAAGCTCTAATTCATTTCTTCACTTAACTTCTTTCATTATGTAATATTAGGTCCACCCGAAGCCAGCAAATAATGGGATTTTATAATTTATAATTTTTTGTGATGACATTTAAATATTTTTATAAATGGAAATTCCTGACAATGGCCAATTTTCCTTGTTAGAGAAACTTGACAAGTAAACTTAAAATTCCGGACATATCAAGAAAATTCCTGCCTAATAAAAGGGCTATCTTATTGTTTCTTTATTAATTCCATTCATTCTTATACACCTACAACTCAACCCTGAGTATTACTGGGCCTTTGACTTGTCCAAACACCGGTTTTCCCCCGGCCATCGTTTGCGGAAACTATAAAGAGACCTTACTTAAGCTTCTGACCGAGGTTTGTCTGAAGGTAAACCACTATTTCGGCGCGTCTGGAATTTTTACTAAATTTGTTTATTTCACGAAATCACATAATTTTTGCATAAGCGTTCGTTTTGGGCCTCTGGCAATGTTGTTGCTCCATCCATGAGTCTAAAGTACCTGGTCTCCCCTGTGAAAGGTTTATGCCCTGACTGTGGCCCCAGGTCCTAGCTTTTTGAGATCCTTTATCCCTATAGTCCCTGTATCATACAGTTCTTTCCCGAAAACACTTATGCATAGAGGTAGGTTTCTTAACCTATTTGACTCAATAGGTATCTTCATTCTGGAATAACTTGTATAATTGAATAAAATGTTTTGAGTTGCAAATTCGAACAGCCTGTCCTAAGCCATCCAAGGGAACTCCCTTGCTTTATTTTCAACAACGCATCTGTGATCTTTGGCGTTGCTACCGTGTGCAATCCAAGGTTGACGGTGACTGTTTTAGCTGGTGTTGGTAGCTCCTCTGCTCGATTAACGACTATTGTCATCAAACTATATTACGAAGAATTTATTAACAGGAATGTGATATTTTTCTATTCTTGCAAATAACTTTTAAGATTAAAACCTAGATCTTTAACATCTCTTTTGAAATTATTTCTTTTATTGATAATGTTACGATCAATGCCACGCTATCCATCCATAAAATTGGTATCGTGACCAAAATTTTACACTTGACTGATTGCGTCGGAAAGTGAAAAATCGGATTATGTTTCTGATTTATTTTTACTTTCGTCACTGTATAGATAAACGAGTAACGCCTTTGTAAGGGTATGCTAGAGTTTACTCTCAGTAACTACACATATTTTTATTGTGTTGTCACTAATATAAATGTTGGTTTCGACAAGTTTTTATAGTAATATTTTAGTATGTATATTGTGGCTTCAAGTGCTTCAGCTACAGAACACAAATCTGTCTTAGTACGTATATTTATAACGTTGTTAAATACTAAGCTTGTAACCTTATTTATTTACTTACTATTCCCATATCATAAGGTAGCCTAATTTTTATCATAATTCATGCGTCTTTATTGCAAAATGCGAAAAGGTTTTTTAGTTTAAACAAGTAAGTACTTTCACAGAAATCACAGAGCACTGGTAGCGTACCGGTTTGAAACAGGATATTACAATAGTGAGGGAATTCCCCACTTACCGCTCAACCCTGCGCGACCCCGGCGTTGCAAAACTAAAAGAGAAACCGCGAGCTACAACTAGTCGACAGCCAACGCTATAATATGTGCTATAATATGCTTACAATATTCCTCCCTATCACGAAGCCTTGTTAAATAGATTCTGAATCGTATTGCCAGGTAGAAATGGTCTAATTTCGAGGTAAAGCTTCTCTTTCACGGTTCATATTTTCAAATTTTCAACTGTTATCTCCATGTGTTGCCACCCTCAAATCAAAGCCAAGGCTTAGCAAGGCAAACCCTAACGGCCTTATTACAGAACGAGGTCTAACTTTAGTTCTGGTCTAAACCTAACTTTAGACCTCGTTCTGTAGTAAGACGTAACAGCCAAAGCATGTATAAAATACGATGGTCATTTCCTCTCCATAGAGGTTGCCTGGAAATGTTCTCTGATCGCTTCGTTCGAACATTTGTGTGACAGATTTGTTTTTGCAATGTTTCAGATATGTTTGTTTACATGACACACGTATTCTAGAGTGTGTTCCGTAAATTCCATGCGGTAGTTTTGTTGAAATAGCCGCCAAACTATCAGACGAGCCTGAGAGCAAGTCACAGAACTCACGAACCATCAGCAATACCAGAGTCACCAAACGCGTGCTGGACAAGAAATAATTTGGAGTAAAACATTCAACCACAGATCTACATAATAAACTTCATGTTATTTTAGTTATTTTATTAATTTAGTTAACCGATTTCTGTTAACTTTGTTGTGTTTTTATTATGATAGCCACTAAATTGTAAAGTTAAATGTTAACTCACTTTATATCTGTTTTGTGTTAAATCGTATTTTATGTTATTAACAATAACTAGGTGTATTCAATGATATTATATATTAAAAAGAGGCAGATATGTCATAAGCGCGCGCGTTGTGTGACTCAAAAAGTTCCCAATTGGGAACTCATATTCAGGTGAAGAAAGAGATGGCGATGTAGTTTTGACGCGAGAGCGATAAAGACGTGTGATAAAGCAATAAAGCGTGCCTTGAGGACATCGGAACAGATTTTTCGGTTGATTTGTAAGGGCATAACGTATCTATATTTATTTAAACATCATTGGGTGTATTGCATTGACTTCGGAATTGCAGTCAGATTTATAAAGATGTACCGTTGCGCCCAGAGACATGTGGTTGCGCCACTCCTCTATCTGCACGCGACTAACGGGCACACTGAAATACCAGAGGCGTAGCTAAGTTAATATACTTACTGCGCCATATTCTGAGTGCGACCCTTTTCCACATGTTGGCAGCTGCAACTCCGCAGTGTTGCCAGTTAGCCACTTTTTGGCTAGATCTGGCTACATATTTAGCCACAATTTTAGCAACTCATGACTTGAAAAGCTAATAATTACTTGTTATTAGCTAATAATTACTTGTTATTAGCTTGTCAAGTCATGAGTTGCTAAAATTGTGGCTAAATATGTAGCCAGATCTAGCCAAAAAGTGGCTAACTTGGCAACGCTGCAACTCCGAACTCAGTTAAACAAATTTTATTTATATCTTACCATAAAATTTTAACGTTGTTGCCATGCTTATGACGGAATAAATGTTTCATTCATTCTTTCTTTCTGACATAATAATTTAAACTACTACATCCTTTTGTTCTTTAATCTGACTGTTAGATACGCAGCCTCTATCTCCGTGGAACCAAAGGTGCGAGTGAAAGGAGTACTCATACACATACATAGCCACGCGATATTATATGACGTTACATAACCGACCAGTTTCTAACCAGTCCCCAAGTAGGACGGATGCTAGAGGTTTATTTACTAAATTGAGAGCTTAATGATAGGCCTCGAGTGACACGCGTTTGGCACCAATCTTGAATGAATTACTTAAATTATGTTTTCCTCATAATAACATGACACACGTTTTAGCAATAGTTTCTTCTCCACGTCGATCAACCACTGCGAGATATCGGAAGAATTCCTTGACGCACCCATTTGCATAGATTCCATAAAAATATTTCATATTTTTCAAAAAATGTTGGCAAAAAACCGCCAAAAAACCTGTATTTTCAAAATTATAATACTTTTTCAAATTAGTATAGTTTCTACCTCATGTTTCAATTCTGCGTAGTCTTCACCTAGTGATCTTTTGACACCTCTCGCGCAGAAAAAAGCAGAAAAAATGAGGAAAACGTATTATCATAATTAATAATTAAACACATCGATTTTATTTATTGCCGTTTTCAATAATCTACCTATTCGCAATCTTTGGATAAGTTAGTAGGGAAACAACATGACTTATTGGAGAACGGACTTAAAACCGGACTGGCTGACATGAGGTGAAGATTATGGATGACTAGAATATAGAGAAGAGAACGGGCATAGGGTTTTGAGAATACCATAGAATGTAGCGCCACCTTCCCGTCCTATCTTTAAACATCACACACTAAAGACCTCTAGTTACTAGATGAAGCCTTTATCTATCATATTTTTATATGCGTCTCAGGTATGCGTCTCGTATGCGTAGAGATCGCCTACATTAAAATTTAACATGATGCCCTCATGTTACGTTGTAAGTGTTATAACGTAAGTCGTAACTAGGGTTACCATATCTCAGGATTTGTCTCGAGATTTCAAGATTTTTGGACTCTAATCAGGATTGCGGCTGGATTTTGCAAATCTCATGAAATCTCAGGATTTTTAAATTTTTCAATAAAACACAACTTACATTTTAAAAATCTCCTTAATTTCTTTAACTTTAAAAAGTTAAACTAAAAATAATCTTCCTTTGGTAATAATAGCACAATTGAAATCAATATTTATTTATCCAAGTAGGTACTTAATCAGTTTTATCCTACTTGATATGTGAAGATACCTTTGTAATTAAGGTTTTTTCTTTAATTATTGATTTATATTATAAAATGCCCCACATATTAAACTCTTCAAATTATATTGAATTAAAAGTATAGCTCTACTGAAGACATCGTTAGTCGGTTTCGGAGAAAATTCTCAAACTGTAAAAAATCTCAGGATTTTTCAATGGAAATTAGGCCTTTTCTCCGGACTTTTGATTTTTTCATCTGGTAACCCTAGTCATAACATAACGGGTAATGGAAATATTAAGGAAACATTTCATATAATTTAAACTTAAATAAACTTTTCCACTTACAAGTTGTTATTGTAACAAAATATTTAGTGGGGGCCCAATAATTTTTAACGGGGATATTTCAAGTTATTACTCATTACCCAATGATATTTAAAAACTATAGATACGTCATGCCCTTACAAATCAAACAAAAAATCAGTTCCGAAAAGAACTACAACACAATCACGTTTACCTTTTGTTTCACTACACCAATCATACTAGGTACAAATAATACACGAAGGCATTTTAACATTGTATGTCAAATCTCAAGCACTTCTGACAACAACAAAACTGCCTATCATCTTTTATTGTGACAGAGCGACTGCGAGCAGACGAGGTCAATTGACTGCTGTTACGATCTTCATCTTCGGCGCGCTAGTGACATAGCTACACCTCTTTTTTACTTATACTCGTAATATCATTGTCATTACCTATCAGTCAAGCTCCGATGCCAACGAAACCAAGGCGTGACGTCAAGACCAAGTCATAATTATATGTACGTTCTCTCCAGCTTGTGCAAAGTTCCTCCCGTTGGAGTTTACTTATTCACATACCTACCAGCCACCACAACTACAAATATATGGTTCCTCCATGCTGATCTTTACTTGCCCTGGCTTCTTCTTCTATCCTCCTTTTGGATTCATCTCGATGGGAATCGTGCATGTAGGTATGATTTTATCCCTATTTTGTACCTGTGTTTTTTATTAGCCTCTAAAATTACTGAGAAATGTTTTATCAATGTTCCGCTGGAGAACCGAGCGTCCGCATCTTCATTCTTGGACAGAAACGCCTCGGTAATGCCTTTGGTATTTTTGCTGGTTGCCATTTGTCCACAGATTAAGTAGCTAGCTATAAAGTATAAACCAAGTATAAACATACAAGAACACTGGAATGATGCCCATGGGCTACGATCAGTCCTGGATTTGTCAATAGGCCGTATAGGCCGCGGCCTATGGGCGGCAGCGTCCTAGGGGCCGGGCGGCAGATTTCCGAAATTCTTGTTTTTTTACGCACTTTCTTAGTGACTAATTCAGTGCATTCCTTACTATGAATGGAAAATTATTACTTTAGAAAGGTACATGGGGCGGCGAAAATTTATTGGCCTACACTCATAAAAAATATAAATCCGGCACTGGCTACGATACCCATGCCATATATACCTATGACATAAAATCCTTATCGTTTACATCATGTTATTTTTTTACATAACAAACATTTACCAATCCATCTCGTCCTATCTGGTACACATTAGAGCAAATATTAACTATATCAACTGAATAATGATGATGCCTTCGCAAACATTGTTTGGTGTCAATGGTAAGCTATTATTGAAACGCAAATACACTTTATTTGACATATTTGATTTCTCCTTCAAAGCACCCTCCTCCTTCAAATAATTAATTGTGATAATCACAAATACTTCGGATGGCATTTCATTCTACGCTGAGAATATTCGAACCCGCCCTCGCTTCTCTTTCAAAATCTTCATTTGACCAAAGACCCCATTACGTATGTAAGTATTATTGGCATTTCCATAACGCTATCATGCAAAAAAATTCACTTCGATGTTTGTTTTTTCCAGATAACACATCGCACTTTCCAACGGTGGACACAGGTTACTCTACGGAAATCAATAGTCATACGAACTACACAGTCACTGAGCAATGCTTCATAAATATGGTAAACAAATACCGAAGCTGTTTAGATCAGTGCCATCGTCCAAGGTTTATTGCGAAATCAATCTAACCGAAATGGCTTTTATGGTCTAGTGCTACAGGTAAATAAGGACATTCGTAATCATCTCGCCATTTAGGGCACGTATCAGATACAAAACCTTTGCTATAAAAATATGATACGAGTAAGTAAATTTAAAGATGGGCGAGTTTAAAAATGGAGTGTAGTCGGAAGTCCGATATTCCGGACAAGGTTACCGGCACTAGCCAATAACCATGTTTGAGGTAAGCGCAAAGAAAAAGATATTTAAAAAATCAGTCATTTTATAATTTGCTACTGTTGAATCTTTCAATTGCAGCATTTCCTTAGGGTCACGTTTTTCTATAGGATCAATGCACGTGACTTCCTCTTCTTTATGGTATTCCATTCCATCTCGGTTCTCAAGAAAAATAGAGAAAAAGTTCTGCTCAGCAAACTTATCCAGAGGGGTGTTCTACAAGAGAAGCTCAAGGCACTGTTATTTTATTAATTGTTAAAAAAATGTCTGCGTGTAATCTTGTTGTTTCGCTTGTTATAAAATGTCACCTAGGTGAATTTAGGTCTACCGATTTAGTATACTTAATTCACCTCGATCAGTAGACTTAAATCACCTGGGTGCATAGGTGAATAAAGTACACTAAAAGTAGACTTAAAACACCTAGGTGAATTAACTCAGGTGAATAAAGTCGACGGCACCACATATATCACATATATTATGTACTCACAACATTCTATAATAAGTTTCTGTTTTTAAATACATAGCGGAAACTGCGTCAACAGACTTTATACTGTAGAGCGTTATTCCGTCCAAAAAATAAACTGGGTTACTCTCAAGTCGCGCCTAAAGAAATTTTACTTCAATAAAAAATGAGAGGTGTCAAAGGATACCCGGATGGAACGAAGTTCCTTTCGATTTAAGTATTGTTTTGTTGTACAGCGCCATTGTAGAAACTTGGAATGTCAAATATGATTTGAATTCAAATAATAAAGAATACTTTGTAAATAGAACATAATATATCATTTTAACATTGAAGTACTATTACTAGCATATAGAACAGACACCCCGAACACCATGTATGTCCCAATGCATTGGCGCCACGTGGCTTCAATCGTCAATGAATTCGTTCGATTTTGAAAGGAGAACGGAGGCTCAATTTTGAAATTCGAACCTCCCGGGCGGGACACACATTTTGTTCCAGATGTCTGTTCTATGTCATTATACTTCAATGCATTTTAACAAATAATAATAGATGTCGCTACAAAAATGTACTCTGAATCACGCTGTTGAGATTCTTTGTAAAATATATAAGTAATCGACCTAATGACATGAATGTCGGTTCGGTTCGGGTTTATTCAGCCATCTCTGTAAAACTTTCTGAATCACGCAAGCGTGATTCAGAAAGTTGTACGGTACAGCGCCATCTCTGTAAAACTGTCTGAATCACTTCAAAAAGAGGTGTGGTCATTCGCAAAATCAAAAAGTGTCGAAATTTTCCGTCTAGCCCTCATTCACAACGCGCGATAAGGAACTTCGTTCCAAAAAATATTGTTAGTTAAAGCTGAAATTGCCTGCCCTGACTAGACCTTAATTAGGTCATATCCTGGCTGTAAAATATACACGTATCTACAAAAGTCTTACCACAGTATAGAAGTCTTATTCATCATAATTGTCTCCCTGTCTGGAATTGCAATACATCCCAACCGTATTCATAGGGTGGAAATACAGTTTTAACGTTTGAATAACTCTCGCGATCAGTTCATTTCAATGAGGAAAGAACCGGTAACTGTAAGGCGATAAGGCGGCAACAAGCTGGATACTGGTAAAAACGCCGACTGTCGAGTCACACTCAACTTTCTAATAAGGCGTCGTGGTTCAAGCTGTGTTCTTGTGGTACCACAGAAGATGTAATAGTGCATGTAGTATATTGATTAGACTATATTTTAGGGAATCATAACGAGAATTTCGAAATCAGACCTAAAATTATTGAGGCCGGAGGATGCTTGAGTTATTTACTTGTTAAAATTAAGTGAGCGTTAGTTGTTAAAATAGGTAGAATTTTTTTTAATACAGATTTTTAGAAATTTTAAGAGCGAAGATTTCAAGTTGTACCCATTTTTTCACATTGTGACATAGGATTCTGTTATGCCAATATCAACAACCGTATATCCGTCTCAACCAAATGCTTAGTCCATTTAACTAATATATACTCGCGTATTTTACTGCCGACATTTTCATCACACTCATATGAACTATGATCATTTTATGCTTATCCTCCCCACTCTTTCGTGGTACATTTTTAAACTACCTTCAAATTATCAACTACACATCTCATAGACTTCACCATATATGTATGACATTAGTGATGGGATACGCCTTACTCCAAGGTGATATAATATTTGTCTTACATGTGTTTAAGAGAGAGGTGTCATACGCAACAGAATTATATCAGCGGTCTTACGATAGCTTACGTCACAAATATCACAATGCTGGAGCCTAAACTAGGTCCGAGTGATATTGTAACAGGTTCTGTATGTTGTTCTAATCTATAGAAATTAGAAACTATAGATAGAGTGTCCCAATAATTACGCAAGATTTTAATCTCCTGCCATTTGAGTGGTAGTGATGGTGACAAAAGAAAATAGCAATTTTACAGCTGATAGTTCAATCAGGACATGGAGGATAGAGAATCAGGATCAGAGTTACTAAAAATGTAGAAAAATCTCCGTAATGTTGTCAAAGTTGGATGAAGTATACCACCGTATCTACATTTTACCGGAATATTGTCCTTAACCCTTCTCGCTGCATGGTACAGGAGTCACGAGACACACTAATCCATCCATCCATCCATAAGCCCTTGGAGGTCCACTGCTGGACACAGGCCTCCCCTAACTTGCGCCACTCTGACCGGTCCTGAGCCTTCTGACTCCAGCGGATGCCCGCTGTCTTCTTCAGGTCGTCAGTCCATCTGGTCGAGGGGGCGTCCTATGCTCTTTTTTCCGAGGCGTGGGCGCCATTCGAAGACCTTTCTTCCCCAACGGTTATCGGTTCTTCGCACTATTTAGCCAGCCTATTGCCACTTCAGCTGATTAAGTCTTTGAGCTATGTCGGTTACCCTTGTTTGTCTACTGATCTCCTACTACACGAGACTAAGCAGAGAGACAATTATGAGTAGTGATTTTATACTGAAAAGTTGTAAACGAACAGACCACCTGTAACCTAACATGAGTGGTCAATGCCTCTCAGACCGCAACGCTAATGTCATCGTCCGTAACTTTTTGTGGTAACCCCATTAACCAATCCTTATAGTGGCTATTGAAAGAAAGAAAGAAAGAAAAAAAATTGACGCTATTTCACTTGGTTACCGCTCTGATTTTAGCAAATACCACTCTATTTTCAAGGTTAATGTGGCGGAGACAAGTACACTGATAGCGCTAAAAAATGAGAGGGTCAAGTATCAACCTCAGAAGGAAGACCAACTTTTAAACCATCAAAAAAACCGTAGTTCAAAGTGCTGTTTGTAATTTCAAGGAAGAAGATCTCGTTAGGAGTTTCTTGCTTCTTCCTGTAAAGTATAACTAGCAGGGATTTGTTAAAGATGCTGTCGTTGAATTTTCGAGCGAGTAAAAACCTTTGATTTTTTTCTATTTCATTAGATCATTGTTATACGTACTCAACACAGCCGTGATTTGATACAATAGTTACAAACACAGTAAATAATTAAAACCAAGTCATTAACCAAACAATACCCTGCAATACGAGACATTTACACGCAATATCGTAGTACTAGAAGCTTTTTGTCATCTCAACAGACATTCAACTCATTGCTCGAATTACTTCTACATAAGGGAACATACCAAAACCACGTGCCTCATTTAGGGGGGGAGGGGGGTCTTCAAAACACCACGATTGGTCACAGAGGGGAGGGGGGGTTTAGGTTTTTGTCACGTAGTCAATATTTTAGCAACCATTGCGCCACACAAGTCGTCAAATATAAGCAAATTTTTTTTTTTTAACTCTGTTTTTGCAAAAAAGTTTTGAAAACCGTATTTATCAATTACCACGTGAAAACTAGGGGGGAGGGGGGGGGGGGTCTTCTCATATACTACGGATGGTCACGAAGGGGGGGGAGGGGGGTAAAAAGTTGGAAAAAATGGGTCACGTGGTTTTGGTATGTTCCCTAAGCTACGTAATGGTACGTAAGAATTTTATCAAAATACCTGTGCTGTTAAATACCTGTGTTACGCAATCTCGATATCGCGATATCTTTTCACCATTTCACCATACAGTTAAACTCGTTACAGTTAACAAATTAACGTAACGCTTTCTATTGTAACTCACGAGTATT
>CAWVQL010000303.1:0-32034 GCA_963932265.1 Thymelicus lineola | reverse complement strand
AATAGCTGCCTCGACTCAGAGCAAGTGGAGACCGTGCTGCGAGTCGAGGCTTGCCGCGACTTGAACCAAAATATGTAGAAGCGCAGCGAGCTGAGCCATGTCGGTAAACGTCCGTGCTCAAAGGTGCCCCAGTGAGAGCCGTGTGTTCAGTGGAGACGGTTGTATGAAACTGAGAGAACTGTAGCTCGAGTTGAGGCTTGTTGCCTCGATGCTCTTTCATGTAGCTCAAGTGGAGACGCATGAACTTTCTGCGGCCCACGGCACGCTCACGATGAGGCAGCTCGTCACGAAGTTGCTCAAGTGGATACAGAGCTTATAATTGTGACACCTATTAAACTATAATTATTTGTGCAAAATTTAATTTTCATTCAAATTCAAACAAGCCTTATATTCTTAAGCAGTATTCGAAAAGTTGGGTTCATCGTTTCTATTAATTTGCAGACAACCCGAAAGCCCGAAACGGCCCGTGATCTGCCTGTCTGTTTGTTTATAATTATCTTTATGAGGTTTTGAGTCATAGTGGGCTTAAACGTGAGAGTGCGAGGGGGTTTCTATGACTTAGAATTTGTGATTTCGGATTCTGTTGTATTATAATAAATAATCCTATTTTAATATAATTATGTTCCTTACTGCTGTTTTTTACCTTTTTCACGAGGCTGGGCTTCTTCGTCAGCCATTTTGCTTCAAAGTATTTTTCACAATTTACTATGCGTGAAAACAATTCCAGGCATAATATGACATAAATCAATTTTTCAACACTGTCCGTCATGGAGAAAATTATTCCTTGACATCGTTGTTATTGTTACTAAGTTACGGTAGGTACCAGCACATATTAATCTATGGGTATGTGTGTCATGCACATGCCCCGATATGGCTCCTGTGCTCAGTCATTTTGAAATCAGTTTTAAGTTCCTTAAAACTTGATACGTACCTATTCAATTTTATCCATATTTTATCCAACATACCTATTATAAATAAATTCTATGATGGATTACTCAGACAAGGTACCTATTATTTCAGTAAACATACAAAATCAATCTAATAAAAAACAATTCTATAATAACTATGAGCTTTGTTTGAGGAATAAGGGGGTTCTATCCATCCTTGAGCCCATGCCAACCTTTTCTGTTCCCGAGTCGGGGTGAATCCTGTTAAACAAAAAACGAGGCTATGGACCATAATCAGGCTTGGCGCACTCCGCACCTTTGGTATGATGTTACAAGTACGTGCTGCGTTCGACATGTCGGGCCAATTTCAGAAGGGCTGCCACGCGCCAAGAAGAAAGAAAGAAGACAACCCTGAAGTTGTTAGAAAGGATAATAGAGGCAACGTTTAGATGTCGTCTGTCGACGATTAGTGCTGTGCAACCTTTTACCTGAATTACACTTTGTTGTATTACCTACACTTTATTTTGTGGAGTAGGGTCAATAGGTACTATTAAATATTCTGTGCCATAATGGAGAATGGTAAACATTCCTTATCTGTCGGAGAGGAGGGACCTGCCCGAGGGACCTTGATTCCTACCAAATTAATTCTGACGGTACTTAGTCATGCATGGTCAGCAGTACCTACGCAGCAGTCGCGATGACAGCAGTTCTGTTCTATTCTACACAGCAACAGAACACAGCATTCATTAATTTGAATTACAGTGGCGCCATCCCTATTATACTTCCAATACTAGCGATGTTCATGTCACTGGATTGTGTTTATGGGCATTTTCGCCAAAAATTGTAAATTGCGTTTTTACCGTGTCCCCTGACTTCATACTTCAAATTTTCTTAATTATAATGTGAAAAAGAAAAAATCTTAATTTTATTTTGTTTACTTGTTTAATAAACTTTACGGTAACACCAACAAAAGTTGTAATTATTGCCTAATATAATTTTTATTAATAATTTAACAAAATAAGACCATCGTTTTTGCGATGTCCCCTGCAGCGTTCGACTACAAAACATGCGATAAAACATATTTTGTTTGATCAGAATCGTTCAAAGAACAATGCCCAAAAATTATTTTTTATTTTTTGTAGCGTCTTAAAACGTCAGTTATACCGAAGCAATTCATTTATTTTTTTACGTATTTTAAAATTAATACCTGTGCCCGTATTACCCAGCGTAAAATAATTTTATTAATAAGTGATGAATTGACTATAATAACAATTATGTCAACAATGTCCATTTTCATTCGGGCACTCACTTCGATACATAGCTTGTATCAAGTAAGATATAGGGAGACTTCTGGCCAATATTACCAATGACAAAATAAAAAGAGAGGACAGGCCCTAATTTGCGTATATCGTCCCCGTAGATCGAAAAGTCACTAAGTCGAAAAATGGCCTAAATGAGTTATCAATGTCACTAAAACCACATTTTTTTTCTCTAAATATCTGTCTAACCATCTATGTTATATGTGCGTTCGTTTCCGATTTACGAAATGTGAAAATTAAGTAAATGTATGCTTTGGATCCCACAGCGAAATGAGAGAAATAACTAAATTTTCTTAATTATTTTATATTTATCGAAACTTTACGTAGGTCGGAACTAAAACGATTTAATTACTTTTTCTATTAAATTTTCAATGCATACGTAGGCTTTTAGGTAGACTATAATCACTAAAATGATTTAGTGAGTAGCACTTTGCTAAAATACCCGAAAGAGAAAATCAACTAACTCCAAATAGTGACTTCTCACTCCTTACTGTTAAATGATAATAGAGTGAAATATCACTAACTAAGGGCGAAAATTAACTAACTCCTAACTAACTCAGACATTCTATTGAGAACAAATAATTAATTTGCGTTTTTAGGGTATTTTATTATTTTCTCATTAACTACTCGATTTTCACTTGTTACAGGTAGTATAATATTAATTTGATTTAAGTTCCTTCAAAATAAAACTAAAAACATAGAGACATGTTATGACATATTAAAGTTATGGCGATTTATATATTTCAAAACTTTAACCCTCAATATCTCAAAACACGTTTTTTGCACTTAATGACTTTTCGCTCTACGGGGACGATATATTTGTTCATTATACATTTATTGTGCAAATATGACCCGAAATACCAAAAATATAGCTGTCTTCTTCTTACACGTTACAATATGGACTTGTAGAGAAAGTACAATACATATAGCATATTTCAATTTTCTAGTAACATTTTAATAAAGTCAATGCAAGCCCCGCCTTGAAGCGCTTTTCGGTTCGGACGCCATTTATTGAAACGAACATCCTAAGTAGTTCGGCTGTCATCTAATGCGTTGTTCGAAGTTTATTTTTGATTTTAATAGTGAATTTGTGTATTTTGCTACTTTTTATTGTGTATCTAAAGTGAACTAAGTAAAACCTAACATGGCAAAATGTAGCATAAGGGTGCAATTCAAACTTTCGAAAAAAATACGAAGGATTATCATTCTTCAGGTTAGTTGTAATTTTCATGTGTATTTTGGGTTTATTAAGATTATGTGTCTATATTAGGAATTCTGGAATGCGTTTTTCGCTATTATCTATAATTTCTGATAACTAGTTTCAACATAAATAGATCAAGTAAATATTTGAAATGTTTACAAACACACCTAGCGTTGTACCGTACTTTTCGAGTTATCGATATTATATGCAACATTTATTTACATTTAGTGATTAAATACTGTTTTTACCAAAATGTCGCTTTGCCAATGTATCAAAATTCAGAGCCATTGTCATATGTTTCTGGAAATAATATTTAAACATAATATTGCACATTATTATTACGAGTAGATAATAGCACAAACTATTAAAAGATTAATAATACTGCTACTACTGAACTGAAGCCTCTTCCAAAAATGGAAGTGTTTGCCCATAATCACCAAGCTGGGCAGGCAGGATTGTGATTGTAGTAAATGGTAGTTGTTACACAGAGAACGCTTCTGCCTGTTCTCCATTATATTCCCTTATTTGCCTCTTATGACACCTGGGGCAAAAAGAGGGATGGTGTGGTGATAATTGTATTTTGTTCTGCTGTCACCACACAGCTGATAAGGATATAATTTTATATTTTTAAGTAGTGATCTAAAATACATGTGAACTTATTTTATCATGGATTTATAACATTATTTTATCGGTGCATGTATTTTTTTTAGATTTCCAAAGAATGAAGGACTTAAAAAATTATGGACTGATGATAAAGGAGGACCTGCAGGAGTAATAAGAATATGCTCCAAGGATTAAAAAAAAATATATATTCAATAGGACGTTGGATGTTGGCTAAAGGATGATGTGGTTCCCACTCTTTTTCCAGTAAGTATACCTACATTTTTTATAATGTAGTAAAATGAATGCTTGTCTAGGCTCTTTGTTGTCTAGACTTAAATGTTAATGTAGGTTATTTTTCTTTTAGTTTATTTTACACATAATTATACTAAATTGTTGTTATATAAATTTTTGATTTCCATGTTATAATGTGATAACTATACATTGCATATTCAGTGATACTCTAGCACAGTAATAATAAGTAAGTAATAATATATGTTTTCTTGCAGCGTATATGCCCATTGACATCGACAAACTTAATCTGATTTACATGGATCAACTGCCAACGACACCAACAAATATGGATGTAGACTTAACAGTTAATATAGGAGTCAGAAGTACCATGGTGAGTATTTTCATCATATCATATAAAAAGAAATCAACTCTCTGATATATCAATGTACAAAAAAATTATTTCAAATTAAAAATGCTGTTACAACAATTATTTATACAAAAAATCTTTATCAGTTTAAAGCATTTTTATATCTCCTGGCCACATTTAATGATTATACTCTATATATAATTGTGTATGGATATCCTAGTTAATACTTAATATATTGTAAATTACTTTTCAGGTTTTAGCAGCTAAATCTGAAGATAAAATTAAAAAATTAGGCACACAAGTACAAGAACAGCATAAGAAAATAAAGATGCTGAAGCAGAAAGAGTTGGGGAAACAAAATTTAATTTATAAAAATGAACCTGATAGGTATTATATGTACCTAATGGTAACATTTTCAATAGTGTCAACAGCAAACATGAGAGTTCGTATGAATTACTTTTAATTAAATCAGTAATTATGACTTCTTTATTATCTTTTGTTCTACGATAGTTTTAATTTTTTTTAGATGAACAGCAAATGACGGCACCGTCCACAGTCTTTCGCAGTTCAAGCCTCTGAAGAAAAGGGTCCAAAGTGACTACGAGAAATACCTTAGGTTTATCTTCATAAATTAAATTATATTGTTCGCGCTTGCTATCAACATCACTCGAGACGAAGGAGCTCCAGCCCTTTGCCCGCGCCTGTGAACGCCTGCCAACCAGGGACTCTTCTCTCCTTACCTTACTTTCACGCGTATCCCCATCAGACTTAATAGCATTCTAGACCAATTACTATAAGCTGTATCTTTGTAATATTGTAATTGTTTGCAATAAATATTGTAAAGTTTAACCTTCTTTCTCTCATGTACATGCGTTTATATGTATCATATATATTTTATTTCGCAAGAACCTTGAAGTGTACCCAGGATCCTAGGAGACCTATATTTGCGTTTGACAATCACCTTTTCCCTCCTGAATTGTTGAATGCTGAAACACTATGTTGGAATATTAGGTTGGATCTTGCTATTTTGAATACATAACAAAACAAATTTTTTTGCGAGATTTAGCCAGAAGTAAGTGTGAAACATATAACAATTAAAAAACTTCTATTTCGGACTACCACTGAAAATAAATTATAATGAATTATAGGTATTTTTTGTCTTAAAATATTATATCGATATAAAAAATACAACACTATTTTTATGGGTGGAGCATGGGCGGAGTCGACGCCATTTTAGAGAACTATTTGGCTTCAGATCACGTGACCTTAAGGCCTGTCCTCTCTTTTTTATTTTGTCATTGAATATTACACACAGAATTTCGTTATAAATGTTGGTAACAAATGTAATGATGTCAAATTTCATTTCCGGTTGTCAATCAAAAAAAAGTCAGAATAAAAAATAATGGTAAAAATTACGTTCTCCCCTACTCTATGACTCAATGGTTATAAGAATTCAATCTCAAAATACTTTGGTTCTGGGGTGTGTCTGCTGAAAATGATTATATATCTAAGCTCAGAAATTAAAGCGACGATTTTTAGATTTTTTTTCATTTTAAGACGCTAAAGTTGAAAATGAAATAAAACGATGTATGGCAGTTGGGCATTGTTCTTTGGGGCTAAATAACATTATCTGTTTGTCAACACTGTAAAAAGGTTAATTTTTAATATGTTTTGGACTGAAAATTGGCTGAAAACAGAGTTCAAAATAAATTTCAAAAAAGGGTTCGGGTGGAATTCCACTATCCGTTACCGTGGTTTTGTATTTTTTGTAAATTCTACGATGAAAACTGATAAGTATTACGTATGGCAAATCATTTTTGAATAATCCCATGACAATCTGTGCACGGTTATGTCAGTGTTTTTTCATTAGTTTTTCAGGAATTAAATAAATAAAGTTGAATCGACCTCGTAGCAATTTTAAAGTTCCCTTCTGAAACTGCTGATTTGTCAGGGTAAATGGAAATATATTTTTATGAAAATTATTGTATCTAAAAGCTAATATTTTAACGAAACATATTTGTAAACATTTTCCTAGTATATATAATTAAATTTAATCAAAATTTCAATTTGAATATTCTGTTTGGGAATCCGTTACTTCCGTTCCGAGACTATACTCGTGGTAACGTATTATGTGGAAGGCAAAAGTAGCGGAATGGAGTGGATAAAGTTGATGGTACACTGTGGCAATTGGGTTGAGAAACTACTTAAAATATTTTTATTGAGTTATTTTATAGTTTGTTCTAAATGCTGTCAGATTATTATATGAACTATTTTATTGCGGCAAAAGTTAAATTCAGAAATTTATTTATAAAAATAGTTTTATTTTTGTTTTAGTGTCCTTTTTTTACATAAATTTAACTGTATTGGGGTGGCTTTTACAACGCTTAAATTGGGGTGACAAATACCAATTCCATGTTGACATACGAGGGTGTCACAAAAGGCGACAGATGCCGGCCCACTTGGTTATAAGACTTTAAATAAGGATAATCTTATCAATAGGTATTAATATGGATAAACTTCCTTTTAACCCATACCTCCGATTGACCTGAATTTTGGTATACCTATGTATTTAAACATGCTGATACATGTTTAGACATTATGTGGAACGAATTTTGCATTTTTCTTTTAAACCACAGGCTCCCAAGAAAAATGTACTGGACATAAAATGTCAATCTCTTAATGGGCTTCAACTTTTGTAGGAAATATTTTTCTGTAAAATCAATACTTTGCAAAATAAACGTGAAAAACTAAAAATCATGTTTTTTTCCAAAGTGACCTTGAAAATTAAATATGCGGGCGGGTGTTTTGTCTATGATACCACATTTCAGATCAATCGGTGGTATGAGCTAAAAGGAAGTACACCCATTATTATTAATAGAAATATACTTATTTAATAAGTAAGTTTAATATAGTTTTATTATATAATAAATTTAATTTTTTGATAGCCTAGTGGTTTAAAAAACTTCTTCTGCCTACTCGGGAAGTTATGTTTAAGACTATGTGTGTCTAAAACCTTACTTTCCATTCCGTTATTTCGATCTTTCTCTTCCGTGACTGTCCCCAAAAAAAGGAAAAATAAAATATCCTATTGTTAATTACTTTTCCAAAAAAATTTATTTTTTTTATTTTATAAAATTAAAAAATACTTTTGTTTTCCCTTTAAAAATACCAAGATTCAGAATGTTTGGTGTTTTTGCTTTTAAAAGACAAAAATAGAAAGTAAAATGACCACATAGTAACGGGATGTAGGTAAAAGACATGCTAAAACTAGTTTTAATGTTGATTTTACTGGTTTTTTTTTTGACTAATATATTCCTGTATCCCTAATAAACCTAATGAAAGACTAATTTTACCAAAACTGTGTTTAAATTTATTTATATTGTCATTCGTATTTGGTCACCGAATGGAACGATTTATAGTTCCGCCTCGCAGAAAATGTCCTGTAATTTTAATTTCAGTAAGTATTTCAGCGCCTTATTATATTTTCTGGCAAGAAAATAACATAACAATACAGTACAATTCTAAAAATGGTCAAAATTTCAACAAAAAAATTTTTTTCAATAATTTACACAGTTTACACTTTTTGGCGAAAATGCCCTTATGTCCGTGGTTTTTTTGGTGTGATAAATGTGGCACTATTAATTTCCACAGAAGACATAACAGTACATAATGTGTATATTTAGAACCAGTAGATACTTCCATAGATTTCACAGAACATGATCGCCAGTTATCTACGTGAAAGACAGAGAAAAAAAAAAATTATTTTTTGTTCCCGTCACCGTGGCCGGATTTCATTGTTTGTCACAAGTGCAAGCAATGTGTGAGTTATGACAAATAATGAAGCGTGAGTTGGCTATTTGGAAATTTAAAGTTTCAGTTGGTTTTTAAGCAGAAAATCTTAGATAATTTAAGTATACAAGTTTATCGCCCCAACTCAGACTCACTTACTTTATTGAGTAACCGTTAGTGACTCCGAGTTGGGGCGTCGCGTAAGTACATAGATCGTAAGTACGATGGTGAGTCGCAGTATTCTGGGCTGCTTGTTAAAATTATGTTACCGTTCTTTTAAAATAACCTCAAAGAAACGTAATAGTGCTGGCTCATGTGTGACCAGGGCACGCTGTGTGGCTGAATTGAATCTATAAGAACTGCCGCTGCACTACATCTTTGATTATTACTACATTGCGTGCGCGTAACCACGGATTTATTACTATCCAATATATCCATGCGCGTAGATAACTTATCTGTAGTATCTGTCAACGTCATTTATGTCAACATTGTCAACCTAAGTTTGTTTTCAAAATGCATTTTCTAAAATCATTGATTTGACATTTTGATTTTTGTGTTTGTGTATTGAGTTCAGTTTAATGAACTTTAGACTTTAATAAGTATCAAAACATTTTTTGAGATTAATTTAATTATATTATATTATAATGGCTCAATCCCAAAGACACGCTGTATTAAATCTTTATAAAACGGTATGGATTGTTATTTGTGTATTGTGTAGCAAAATGTGTACTTGAAGACTTGAAGTGTTATTTATCTATTAATACAATATTCACCATATTTTCAGCTCTTGCATTTAGGCAAAGAATGGCCTCAAGGTTACGATTTATTTCGAAAGAGGTTGCATAAAGTTTTCTCCAAAAACAGTATTGAAACAGATCCAGAAAAAATTGATACCATGATTAAACATGGGCATTACGTTGTGAAGGAGATTCAAGCTTTGTACATGTTAAAAAAGTACCGTACAATGAAGCGCAGGTATTACGACGATAACTGACTGATAACAGGAAGAAAACATGCAATGTAAAGTTACCACTAAGCGATTAGCAATTTATTCTTGAATGTATAAACACACAATAATGGTGGTATGTGCTTAAAATTAGGACCAAATTCAATGGTTTTCTGGAAATGATTATAATCTTGATAAATATTTATCTAACCATCAATTGCTTATCACATCTGTATTAAATTATGATTTTGATAACTTTATTGTTTGTTACCTGACTGTATAGAAGTTCTCATACTTGAATTATTATTTGGATGTTTTATGGTCAAAATTCTAGTTTAAATTACAATAAGTTATTGGGAATATACATAGTAGATGTTACTTATGAATACAACCTTTAATTTTATTAATTTTAAAATTAATGAGTGCCTTTTTGTTGTACTTTAATTTCACAAACTATTCAATACTATGAACTGGGTACTCAATATTTATTTAACATTTAATTGAATCTTTAAAAGGTATATGTTGACCATATTTATTGAAGTGTATACTTCATTAGGCACATTGGGAATTTTTGAGATGGAAAAAAAACCATTGAACTCGTGACACTGTTACCGTAACTGACACCTCTGTATAAAGGTATGTACATATATTGTGTTAAATAAAAATTGTAATATAATATTTGTAGTAGTAGTTTACAATAATGAAAAAAAAAACACTTCATTTAGAAGTATTTCCAGTACAATAAAATATTTCCTGACGATTCAAAAAATACAAATGTAATTGTTCAAGTTTTCATTTCTGTGGACACCCTGGAGTGCCAGTTTTGTATTGCTTCACATAGTATGAATAGAAAATGTTCAATCAGTAAGGTGCATTCTATTCCCAAAAATTTTAGATAAGTCACATTCATTCACAGAGTGAGATGTACAAGTCCTATGGCAATACAATGTGTCAAATGTATCTGTATTCTCTTTGAAGCTGATTCAACAGTAGATGTCTATATTTCCCAGTTTATTGTCTATCTCATGTTCATTACTATGGTACATCACAAGTTAAGCATATCATTTATTTAAAATATCCAATTAGTTGTAAGAAAAATATTCGAATGTCAAGTGCCTTCATAGTAAGTTTGTAGATATTTTGTATGACTATATTTTTGTAATTTTATGTTGTTACAAAACATTATATTTGTTATTGTTTCTATAAGATAGTCAAAATTTTGTACAATTCTTCATTTGTACAAAACAAAATAAGCTAAAATAATTGTGATTTCATACAAGTACTTACCTATAATATTGTGAATAAATTTATTTTTATTATATATAATATTTTTTTTATTACAGGCCTAAATTATGCGGACGGATTATTGCTATGTTTAAGTTATGTATATAGCAAGTTTTTAATGTGTATTACTTTATAGGGCTCTGTAGTCAAAACGGAAACTTTGTACTTTATGTCCATCCATCCATTACCTTAGGTCAGAGACCCTTTGTGCTAGAAAACTAGTTTGGCTTTAATACATACTTAATTTTACACGCAAATTGGTTGAAATAAAAAAATTAATTATATTTAAAAAAAATGTGGATTAGAGACCATTATTCAATTCAGGAGTTGAAGGAAAAAATCACGTAAGTAGGTACTTACTATTAAAACGAATTTAAACAGAACACCATAAACTAACAATAAGTAGAGATATGCAGAAAACTGTCGCATGTAGGTAAGCCTACCGAGCAAATAGTAGTGATGGCCAACTCGAGTTACTAACTCGGGTTGACTCGAGTTGTGCTTAGTTCGAGTTAACTCGAGTCAGATTACTAATGACTCGAGTTGAATCTCGTGTTTGGGCTGGCGGTAAATGAACGAATCAAGCGAAAGAGTGAGAGTACGATTTGTTCGTTGGATGCGCGCATGGATATTATTACAGTGTTGCCAACCCTAATCTAGATAAAAACTGTAAAGAAGCTTTCAAAAAGCTGTAGAAAACTGTAAAATTCTACTTAGAGAACTGTAAATCTAGATCTGTATCTCTATTATACTTGTATTAGTAAATCAACTTTAAATCTTAAAAAATCTACACAATTTCTACTAAAACTGCCTCGTTTTCAATTTGCACATACCTATTCTTGATTTTCAGTTTCATCTTTAATTTTAAAATCGTACATATTTTTATAAAATCTCTTTAAATGGTCATCGGTAGCATTGAACTCATAATAATTTGTTTTTAAAGTGTTTTTTATGGTGATGGTTGACTATTTATTCCTTAGTTTGGGTACGCAGCAAATAAAATAGATGGCGCTAGTATTATAAAGAAAAAAAACTGTAGATTTGGAGGTTTAAACTAAAAACTATGAAGATCGCCAGCTGATTAGCAACCGTCAATACGGTTTCCGCCACGGCAGATCAGCTGACGATCTTTTAGTATGCCTTACTCATTGCTGGGCAGAAGCAATCGAGAGCAAGGGAGAAGCATTGGCTGTAAGTCTGTAAGCCAAGCAAATCTTTCTCGGGTGCAGATTGAGGAGAAGAGGATAAAACTTGTGGCTGAAGTCGAGACATCTCCGGAGCGGGTCTCGGAATGGGGCAGACTAAATTTAGCCATTTCAACCCCGAAAAGACACAAGTTTGCGCGATAACCGCTAAAAAACCCCATTTGTCATAGCAACACAGTTCCAGAACATTCCTCTTAACATCTCTAAAAGCATTGGGATCCTTGGTGTCGACATTTCGAATGAAGTTCAGTTTCGGGAGCACTTGGTTAGTAAAGCCAAACTAGCCGCAAAGAAATTGGGAGTGCTCAATAGAGCTAAGCAGTACTTCACGCCTAAGCACAGGTTGATGCTCTATAAGGCGCAAATTCGACCATACATGGAGTACTGTTCCCACCTTTGGGCCGGAGCCCCAGCTGGCCAAGTGGATCCGTTCAATCGAATTCAACGGTGAGCTATTCGTCTATTCGACGATCCCAAGCTTGCAGACGGATTAGAATCGTTTGAGTTGAGGAGAAATGTAGGCTCTCTCTGCGTATTCTACCGTCTGTACAATGGGGAATGTTCTGAAGAACTGTTTGGCTTACTACCTGCAGTTAATTTTCGTCACCGCACATCACGTACCAGGTTCCATCAACACTATCTGGATACCTGGTGTTCGTCCACAGTCCGGTTCTCACGTCATTTTCTACCTCGAACGTGTAAACTGTGGAACAAACTACATGCATCGGTGTTCCCTCTAAGCTATGGGGTCCTTCAAGAAGCGGGTCTATCGTCATCTTTTTGGCCGGCAATGCGTTGGTGACGCCCTTGGTGTTGCTTATGTCCATGGGTGGCGGTGATTACTTACCATCAGGTGACCCGTCTGCTCGTTTGCGTGCTCAAAGCATAAAAAAAAGTTAACAAAAAAACAGTAAATCTACAGTTAAAACTGTAGAGTTGGCATTTGGCAACTCTGGATATATATCTATACTAATATTATAAAGAGGAATGATTTGATTGTTTGCATTGAATAGGCTCCGAACCTACCGAAAAATTTAGTTATGGAATAGTTTAAAAGACGAAATAATA
Source organism: Thymelicus lineola (assembly GCA_963932265.1). Classification (NCBI taxonomy): domain Eukaryota; kingdom Metazoa; phylum Arthropoda; class Insecta; order Lepidoptera; family Hesperiidae; genus Thymelicus; species Thymelicus lineola. The sequence goes on along the minus strand of CAWVQL010000303.1, from coordinate 19,134 downwards.
AACATAATGGCGTCCTTGTCTAACGTATGAAATAAAAACAATCTTAACTCTACAACTCTACAACACTTTTGTTTAACATCTCAATCAAGTAAACGAAATAATAAAGCAAATAGACCATTATGATTAGAAACTCTATAATCGTAAGATAAAATATGTTTAAATTAAGTAAATAGCAGGTTTTGAGCAAAGTTGATATTTTTGAGTTTTGTTTTAGCCTATAAATAGCAAGTTTTAATCAAATTAATTTACAAAATTCCAAAAAATTCATATCTCGAGAGTTGGATGGAAGATCAAATATGTAAAAAAATAATTTGTAACAAATCATACACTCAGTTTCTTCCTGCTAACTCGAGTTAACTCGAGTTCAATTCGAGTTACCTGAATTTCAACTCGAGTTTACTCGAGTCGTGTTTTTTCCGAGTTGGTACATCACTAGCAAATAGTCGATACTCAATATGTACTACGCATAATGTACTCTGGTTTATACGGACTGCATTTCACGTGACATGGCAGGTTTTAACAAAATCAGTGAAAAAGGCATTCAAGTGTCATTATACTTCAATGCATTCAAGTCGTTTTATTATTAACGTATTAATAATAAAATTGGATCCGGGGCTGTTTCCGTGAAGTCTGCTAACAGACCCTCGTAGCTTATTTTCTGGTGTAGATACTCTATTTAACGAGTGCATGATGTGACGTAACAAAGTATACGCAAAATATAATCCAACCTCTTTTTTAAGTCAATTATATGGAATTAACTAAACCCAATCCCACGCCGGATGGGTGTCGTAAGAGGCGACTAAATCCGGCTCGCTGGTGGTAGGGCCCCTGGAAGGATTATATTGGTAATATTGATTTTAAATGTTAATACCATTACTACTAATATTATTTCTCCATGGGGTTCGCCTGGATAGCCTCCACCCTTGAGCATGAGTCAGCCGCCAAACGACTCGTCGTGTTCCGGCTGGGGACTTGAGAGCCAGTTCTTTCTTTCTTTCTTTTCTTCTCTCCTTGGCCGGCAACGTACCAGTGATGCCTTTGGTGTTGCTGATGTCCATGGGCGACGATAGCCACTTACCATCAGGTGGATCGTCAGCTCGTTTGCCGGCTATTTCCATTAAAAATAAAAAACATGAGAGGTGTCAAGGGACACCCGGATGGAACGAAGTTCCTTTCGATTTAAGTATTGTTTTTTGAAGTGATTCAGAAAGTTGTACAGCGCCATCTCTGTAAAACTCTCTGAATCACTTCAAAAAGTATCGTGGCAACTTTTCGTAAGAAAATTTTCCGTCTAGCCCCCTTTCATAACGCGCGATAAGGAACTTCGTTCCAAAAATTGTGAACTGAACTACAAATAAAACCACTCAGTTCTATGTAATTATGTATTATAGACATTCTTTATAGTTTACATAATACATTACTGTTATACTACGTACTTAAACAATCCTTTACTAAATAAACATTTAATTCTAAACAAATAATAACATAACATTGTTCAGAAATTGAATTTCCTTTATGTGGCAAGTGATATGATAAATTTATCAATGAGTTATATACTTTATATACATTTGTCATTATAACAATGATATTTGTCGATGAAATAAACATGTTTTTAGACTTTTCAGTCAATTAGTCAGCTGTCCTACAGAAGGCGCGTTAATCTTGTTCTTGATAGTTCTATCGTTATCCATTAACTGCTTTCAGGAAGCGTAAGTAGACCAGGTACTTCTGAAAACCTCCAAGTTTTTAACCTTACCAGCTGTTGGCACTGGTGAAGTGTTGTGGAGTAGGTACCTAAGTATTCTTTGGGTCTCTTCAATGACGGGAGACTAGTTACTTTGACCGATTTATATGAGATCACCTGGATAGCATTTATTGGGAGGTACCTACCTATCTGGTAAAATGTGAAAATTTTAAATAAGATAAATTATGTTAAGTACTATACAATACGAAATACATAAACTACAAAATTATGTTAAAGAGACGAAAAGTCAAATAAATGGATCAGGTGATGAAACATGGTAAACCCTGCATCTTTCAGTGATAAGTATTTAAAATTCTAATAGTATTTTAATTTCACTTTAGGAATTATAATAAATTAAAGTTTGAGTGAGTTATTTCATATATAAACCGAAAAAAGAGAAAGATAATAATATTAATAATAATAACGCTTCACACTCACAGCCCCACGCTAGGATTTCCTGTTTCGTGGGTGCCATGGACAACACACAGAGACAAGAACACTCACACCCAGACCGAGAACAGAAATTCAAACTCATCATTCAAATTTCCGTCTCGTTGGGAATCGAACCCATGACCCTTGGTGCGGTGATCCGGCATGGTAACAATCGCGCCACACAGGTCGTTGAATGTTGTATTGATTTTTTTTCTACAATGACGTTCAAATATATTGATATTATTAGATATAATTTCCATATTCAAACACAACCTCCACCAATTTAAGCAATTAGGTAATAAGGTATAAAATATGTTTTCTATCCTCGTATATGTATAGCGATTTTAACGTTCAAGGCTAGGTAACAAAATCTAAATAAAACATATCTAGATAATGTTTACAAATTTGCTGTAAGTACCTACTTTTATAAAAAAAGTTAGTATCTATCTGCGTCTAGTTTTCTATCTATTGATCTAAAATTTAGATCAATTTTACGTTCGGTTTCTATAAACTACGTATTTATTCTTTACAGCTGGTTAACGGTTAGACTAGATTAATATGCTTTTAATAAACTTAGTTTTCCTTTCTTATTTTGGGTTACTCGATAGAATCATTTTATCGGAAGAAATAAAGGGCAAAAGTGTAGTCATAGTTGCTAAATTGCATCGGCACCCTATTCTGTATGTAACCAGCAGCAGAAAAAAATTAAGTTTACAAGAACCGACCGCAGACTAAATCACACAGCTAAAAATATTCCGAATGCTTAATATTATTACTAAAGGAGCTGTTCAAACCAAGGCAAGGCCGCTTTTACTGAGAAATTAGTATTAGTTCGATATCCAGCCCCTAATAGTTTGCAATAATAACGGTGCCGTACCTTCAAGTTACTTGTAAATATGTGTGCAAATGATATCCATTAATTTGTGATAAAATCCTGTGTGGTGTAACGAACGTACACAGTTATAAAGAGAATTCTTTCAGCTTGACTAATTACATTTAAAGTTATTTAACAACCGCTATCAATATAAACAATGTTTCGTTCTGGCTCTACCTTATAATCGCTCTATCGGCTCTACCTTCGTTGTAACTTGAACAAACAAATGATGTTACATATAGTTTTATTTTTTTTTCTTAACAAAACATACTTCATTATTTTTTTGTTTCAGAAGAATGTTCCCATGTTCAATAATTGTAATATTACCTCATTCTTCTTTTATTTGTCGTTTTGTAAAGAAGGGCAAATACAATAATATAATTAATGTTATCGTGAGAAAATAAATGAGAGAGTAAGAAATAAACGAGAGCTTATCAATTAAAATGATGAATAAATTGTTAGGTACTGTCAAAAAAATGTGTTATGAAACGGTATTTTACTAGTTTCAAAGTTTTAATATATTAACAAACATTAAATAGCGACTATTCACATTTCGCGGCGTTCTTCTTAATATATAAGATTTGTATTAAGTACTTACATACCTCATGTTAGCATTCTTAAATAGCGTTGGTTATCTATATTGTCATACTACAGTGGCTGGCCGTTGGATTGGCTTCGCCTGGAGTCGCTCTTATCACAACAGATTCATGGAAGACGACGAATTAACAATAATTAAAGTTTATTTCATGACATTACCTAAGTCCTGACACATCTAGGGGTGACATTGTAACAATGAGGAATGATCTATCGCAGATATTTATTAGAATATAATTATAGAAGGAATGTTCCATGAGTTTGTTGCAATACTAACGCTTTACTTATAATTATAATTAATCAGTTTATACGCATTTTAAATACAGAACCATGAACCACAAGTCTACATGTTTCGTGTTAGTGCACTTCTATAAATATATTATATTTGAAGCCCGTCATTATCCCCTACTCCTATAGTGATAGTGACATTTAACATGTGATTACATTATATACACAGTAACATATTATAAGTTTGAGATCAACAACAGTCAAGCATTAGCTAAATGTAGGTAGACTATAATAATTCACACCAAAATAATATTTTTTAAAATACTACGATACACATTTAACAGATAAAACATATTGAACTTTTAGATATACTTACAATAGAAAGCTTTTCAACGAGACAAGTGACAGTCTATACAATAATTATTTTATATGGATCCAAAAGGATAAGGTTCAACAATTAAGTTCTTTAAATATTTAATTTAATCTATTTTAGCTTATTTTAAATAAAATTGGCCTATGAATGTAGATGGTATTTTATGGATTCTCTTTGAACAATGATTATAATTTATAAGATGTACAAGTCCTATTATGTATCTAGGTAGGAAAGTCCCTATACTGTGAGTATATAAAAATGCTGTTTCTACCTCCGTGTCCTAAATAATTTTGATAATATGTACCATACTAGTTTTAATTAAATAACGCTAATGATCAAATAAACAGGTTACCTAAAAGAAATTTTGAAATTGTGTGGATAGTAAAATATTTTGTGAATGTAGGTATATCATAAAATAGGTGTTCCGTAGGCCTACTATTCCTCGAAAGAAGATTCCAAAGTCACGAGGAAAAATATTTTTTATTAAGTATCTAAATAGTTTCAATAAGCTGTATCTACATAACTACATAGACACTTTTCTTCTTAAGAGGAACACAATAATTTAGTTTAAAAAGGTATATAACACTTACACGATAGTAAAATAGAATGTAATAAATTTAACAGATTCAACTTATTTACATAGCTTTTTTTTATTTAAGGGTTTTAAATCGTTGGAGTAAATAGGTACTGTTTGCTTTTGACATAAATGCAATGAACTAATTCGTTCACTGCATAAATGATAGTTACAATATTAATTATTTTATTTTTCTTAACGATATAGTATTGATTATTAATTTTCATAGAAGTAATTTTAAACCAACAAAGATTATAAAAAGCAGATATGGTTGTCTATAAATAATTGATGCTTTCTACCTGGTAATATTTATATGTCTATGGGGCTTGTGGATTTTTTAAGGAATACAGGTCCTTAAATATTTAATAATTTTATGCATGGTCTCTATGAGTATTAGCTAGGTATTGAATCAAATTACAATATAAAGATCTTTATGTGTAGACATGAAAATTGCAAAAAATATGGTAGGTAAATCGTTTTCGTACAGTATCTTCGTATGATAGTACCTCCATATTCAAGAACATTGAAGATGTTTTCGAAGCATCCATACCATGTACATTGGTCCTGATAATTTAAATTGAATTTACATTAATTTGTTTGTGAATGTATCAAAGCTTATTTCGTCTCTTGTCACTTTAATTTGAAATGTAAATTACGAGTTTTTGAATAACATTTCGAAATGTAACCATACAACACCTAAGTATTTAAGTTTACACCAACGAAGCATTAACAGTGTACATAACGGAATATTTAGAAGATTATATATTTTATATTTTTAATACTATATGTGAATGTCTCGTTAAAATATGTCGAAATGTATCTAACGAAGTATTTTTCTTGAGCTAGAAGGTGGAGAAATGAAATTTTAAGGCGTTTTCTCTTCGAACCAGATGTTAAACTTCCACGGGCTCCTGTAAATCTGGAACTGACACATTTCAATGTAAACTCTAAGGCTCAAAATAGTTAATTTTTAAATTAATATAATTAATGTAATTAAAAATCAGTCGTTAAAAATTATACTCAATAATTGTTAAAATAAAGAGTATACTACACAGAGTATAGTAAATATAGAGAGAGAGTAGAGTATATATAAATAATAGAGAATAACCTTAATATTGAACAGTAAAAATGTTTTTTGTTCATCTCCTGTGAAGTTTACTTTTTTGAGATAGACATTATTAATTATTAACCTTTGTTTATCAAAAATAATAAATACACAAGGAAGGAATACAAAACAGTGGGCATCTTACCCCTTAAAATGACAACCATACCAAATAACGCAGCAAAGATAATGAATAGCCAATAAAACGAAAAAAAAAGTTGACAGGTTATGAAAGAAGATAGTGTTCTTTAACTAACTTACTTCAACTCATCGTCTAATCCTTCTTCTCTCCATCCTCGGGGTCCTTGAGTGTGTGCCACTGCGCAATGGGGCGGCGCGGACTGGCCAGCATGTCAGACCAATGGCGCAGCTCTGTGCCCGACGCATTGTACCCCAGCACCACCTTCCCAATGGGCTCCGACGTGCCGATGCGGTCGTAATCCACCACCGTCACTACTAGATTCACTTTCTGTCGTGCAGGTCACAGATTAGTACGTAATGCAGGTGAACTTCTATGGGTGGGAGGTGAAATGGTTCGATGCAATCTCAACTCCCAAGTCTCAATGAGGTGTCTGAGGTAAGGGTTTCTTGTTAATGGAAAATAATGACGTTCCGGACAATGACGATACATTGTGGAATGCAATCATCATAAATAATGTAACATGAGTTTTGTAACCTTGTACTTTACCTTTACCCTAGGTCTGTGAAAGTAATATATAACAGGACAAGGTACATAAAGGTAGAGTAAAAATAAAGAAGAGAAAATGAAATGATAGAAGAAGAAAGAGGACTGGAGTCCGTAAAACAAAGTAATTACAGTTTGAAGTCACCAAATTGTAATGCAGTTACGAGGGGAGATTTCTAGACACCACTCAGAGAAGAGTAATTATATCATTCAAAGCCGATATGTTTAGGATAAGCTACAAAAAATTAAATCTCCAACTGTAACGTAACATTGCAGTTAGAGGTCACAGTTTTTTTAAAGATAATCCTAAAATATGGGCTTCAAAAAATATATTGGGGAATCCGGGATTTAAGGATTGTAAGGATGAAAAAATTTTGTGGGATAATATTTTCTTGGCAGTTGTTATCTATTATAATTCACCTTAATTTTAGTAAGAGTATTGTTAGTAATACCAATATAAAAGAATAATCTTTACGTTTTCCACATAAACACATAACAAACAGCAAAATTAAAATAAAGTCGAGGTTCATAAAAAGCATCAAAAAATACAAAATTGCAATTTCTTCAAATTACGCCCATTCAATCTAAGTATAAATATAGACATTGAATACTTTTAAATACACTGAGCAAGCAAAGGAAGAGTGCAGGTAAAAAATAATAGGAGGGACGCAAAAGTTAACATTGACCAACATCACGATAGGGAAAAGGAAGGTATGGATGCAAGTGGTGTAAATATCCATATCAATATCACAGTAGATACACAACATCAATTTGCACATTCAGGGACAATTCAGAAAGAAGAACAGTACGCGTTGTACAATATGGTCTTCGTTTCAGAAAATGTCCAAGACTAGTCTCCAAAGGTAATAAATTTCAATGTTTCGGCAATTATGTCAAATTTAGCTGCATTGGTTGAACTTGAGAAAATATTATGTTTGATTTTCCTAACAGAAATAACTTTACATTGTTGCTTAACTAAGTATTCAGTCTGAGATAACAACGTAATGGAAACTTTGATAGTTGCATTGGCACAACAAATAGTTGGCATAATTTCTTGCTTGTTATTATTAAGGTTAGGTTCCGTGTTTAACTAGAAAAATACAAATTTTAACTAGAGCCCCGAAGAAATCGCCCTTGGAGACAGTCTTTAAGCCATGTGCTACAACACCAAATTTGGAATCAATCTCGGCTCGCACCTGTATTTGTTCGAATGGTACTTCAAAAGTAAATGACTCGTTGTAATAGGGATTCAATGTGCATTTCTTGATGCTTGTCTTCTTCTTCTTCAGGCGTTTGCCGTTTTGCATGAGTGCAATCTTTACATACGGATCTGTGACCACGCAGCGACGTATCCGGATATGAAAAAAGGGAAAATAGAACATTAGTTATTATTGTTAATACAGATGCACATATTTTTTCAAGAAAATAAAATACATCTATCAATCTATACTACTTTATGAGTTATATCTATTCGGGTAATGGAACATTTATCGGTGTAATATGAGTAATGGATTAAGCTATTTTTGTACGTGTATGATGTTGGTACAATTAAATGTTTCTACAAGGGCGACCCTGGTAAAGAGTAGGTAATAAAATAAGCATATCTTACAGATTCTTATGAATAGAATAAGTTTAGTAAAATGATGACGTTCAAAGACCACTAAATATTATCTCGTTTAATAGAATGGCAAGAGCAACTTGTAAGAACTGAACAAACTTGGCAGTATAGTGTGCTCAAATGAGTTGATAGTTGGAAAATGTAAAAGTAGCGTCGTAACGAGAATTTTTTTAGTGAATATTTAGCCATTCAATGAAAATACTCGCAATTCGATAGATTAAGATAGTTATGTCATAAAGAAAATAAAGAATGATTAGTAAATCAAAAGCGTCATGCATTTGTAATGTAGGTAGTCTAAAGTATCACTTATATCAGTAGTGTAACAAAATATATATGCATGTAATAAAAAGGGCATGCATGACGTTTATAGTTGTGAAAATGGAATCAATATTGTGTAACAAAGTTAAATATAGAGCAAGTAAACAAACATGTCTTGTATTACCCTAAAGATTCCTGAAATTAGACAACGTTGTAATAGGTATGTGTTTCTTTGTTTTTATACACCCGATAAAGATATAAAACCCAGTTAGTCACTTTATCGAGGTGTACGGTTGTTGTTCGCTTACCCGAGAGACCGCCGACATCCATTTTCTTCAAGTTCTTGGCTTCCAAAATAACTACGGTGAGTTTTCCTGCGGTCGGTACATAACGCAACGAGAAACATATATCTCCCAACTTGTTGTCCTGCAATGCCAACACCGAATAATATTGATTGAGCTTATTACAAGAAGATTAGAATATACTTGTTTTAGACTGTGCTTACACTTGTTGTGCCACATTTCACTTTAAATTTTTCAATTTATTTTTCAAAACCAATTTAATTTTGAAAATTTATAAACCAGTGAATGTTCAATGCTTTTGTTTTTAAACCAATTCATATAACATAATCTCCAATAATTAAAAATTGGTTCGTGTTTTTTTGTGTTTTATTGGTTAGTAAAGGGTAAATTGGAATATGAGAAGTATGGATGTTAAAGAGGAATTTCGTGTTAGGAATTAGCATAGAGATAGGCCCGAAAACTATTTAAAAACATAAATAATATACGGGTAATAACACGGCGTAGGGCGGAACAGGATATAAAATCTTTTGAAATGAAATTAATATAAATGAAATAATAATTAGCCCCGTGTAGTCACCTAGAAGCGAATATGGACATTCGTATATCTGTACAGAATTTCAGTACAAAAGAATAATTAAACAACTGGCTACTACCAGTGTATAACTGAAAAGTATAACTGAAAACCTGTGCAGATAGATAGGTAAATGTGCGTAGGATGCCATAGCTCATATAGAGTTAGACATACGTAGCCTCAAACAAAACCGTTGGCAACTAGTCGGATATACGTATATGTAAAATTTTATATTAATTTTCATTGCGTTACATATAACGTTTTAGCACAAAGACGTCAAATCATCTAACACATAAAATTAAACACGGTACAAACATTTGAACACAAGTCTAAGGGGGGAACAAATAAAAACAACGATCACATAAAACCTAATTTTATAAAGCAGTCTCTGTCTGCTGACATATATAATATAGGAGGTTTTATATTTGATTACGATCTGTTGCCGAAATGAAACCAATGTCTAAGTTTCGTAACACCCAGCTCAAATCATCAAGTTCGCTGTAAGCTCACCTTCACAAGTCCTGCTTTCATCTAGTGTGTATTCGTTGGAAGGACTTACATAACTTGCAACAACTATTTATTTACACATGTCAAGTTATTCATACCTAGTTATACTTCCCTGTATACAAAATGATCAACCATTTTAGGAACAGATCGCAATTTCTTCACGATATACATAATATATATCTCGTACATAAATATACACACATTAGCACAATACACGACCCGCTAAAGAAAATTTATTTTTCTTTGGGATAGTAAAATATATAGGTAATTGTTACATTGTAAAAAAATAACCAAGTTGTTAAATAAATGTTCTTTAGAGGATAAGGACTAGCTGCTGTATCTAATATAATATATGTACATAGATTTATTTCATATGTGAACATTTTTACATTATTAAGGCACATCACACTGTTGCACATTGGTAATATTCTACGGGTGAGGTGCTACAATATACTTAGCTATCATATTATGTATAGTGGTATTAAGGAACAAGAAGTTCTTTTTATTCTTTGTTTTTTAATTAACCGTATCTTATTCTTAATTCCTGATAAAGTCTCTCTTGTATCTGGACAGAATTAAACAAATGTATGAATGTATATTATCATGAAAAATGTACTAAAATATCTAAAGTTTCTTTAAATGGTAAATGTTGTTCTATAAAGCAACAAAAGTAAATTTATAAACAAAACATCTCGATACGAAAATGACTTTAGAAAATTGAAACAAAACGCTTCTAAGTAATGTTATGAGATATGTTGTCTTCATAACTGCAAAAACAAGAATAGAAAAAATACGTTTTGTTTTTCACACAACAGTCCTATTTTTATTTTCGTATCTCCGTTCAAAATTTGGATATGATGAATAACCGTCAGAAAGTAGCAAGGCGGTGTAGGCGAGGCCCATAATTATATGCTTTGCAATGGTCTGAAAATGGGTTTACCAATAGGCACCTTTTAATAATGTTTGCCATATTGATATTACAGACTGTGTTACATACAGATGCGCACGTAGTTAAAGTTTACTTGGAATTTTTCATTCCACACCAAAATAATTAGGTTTAACATCGAAAAAAATAGATGTCTCCCGCTTTTCCAAGTTGTTGTGAAGGTCATTTGAATACCTGCAACTAATATATCTAATTTTCTATACAAAATATATGTACAAAATATGTATACAAAATACACAAGCAGTTGTGCCCAATAAATATCAAAGAAGATTAATACTTTTATTACATTATTCTGTAAACTTTAGTAAAGTTGTCTATGATATATCTATACTATAATAAAACTCAAAGGGCAAATTTTCTGTACATTGAATATTTTAATAATTAGATTAGGGGGCACTTCATTAACGTGTTAGAGCACAAAAATATTTTTTTTTAGAATTATTATCTGTCTGTCTGTCCGGGCATCACATGAAAACCCTTGATCGGATTTCGATGAAAATTGGTAAAGTTGTTACTTATACTCTGGATCATATTTTAGGATACTTTTTGTCCCGGAAAATTAAAATGTTTCCCTGGAAAACGGGATGAAAGTTTGTATGGAATATTTTTAAAATATCAACCGATTTGCTTCAAAGGACCCCGCAAAATCGCTATGGAAATTGGCTCTCGGCTAAATTAGCTGAAATTTTGCACAGATGTAGCTATCATCATGCTGATCAAAAGTCTCAATGGGCGCAACCCCCCAAAATCAAACCCAGACCTGCCACTCCCTCCCAAATCTCAAAATACTCCCCAAAGCACATTATATGAAAATCAATGCAAAAGGGATATATTCATATGAAACTTCGCACAGAGGTAGCTTTCATCATGCTGATCAAAAGTCTCACTGGGTGCAACCCCCCAAAATCAAACTCAGACCCACCACTCCCCCCAAACACCACCTGGCGTAAAAAGGTCGGGTATAGCCCAACATCTTGCCTTCAAATGCATATTATTAGCCGTATATTTTATTATATTTTAGCCGTATTGGGGCGGCTTAGAATACTAACCCCAATCCCACGCCGGATGGGTGTCGTAAGAGGTGACTAAATCCGGCCCGCTGATGGTAGGGCCCTCGGAGGGATTATATTGGTAGTATTGATTTTAATTGTTAATTAATACCATTATTACTATTATTTTTTCTCCAGGGGTTTGCCTGGATAGCTACCACCCTCGAGCATGAGTCAGACGACTCGTCGTGTTCCGGCTGGGGGCTTGAGAGCCAGTTCTTTCTTTCTTTTTCTTCTTTCTTTCTTGGCCGGCAACTCATCAGCTTGATGCTTTTGGTGTTGCTGATGTTCATGGGCGGCGATAGCCACTTACCATCAGGTGGATCATCAGCTCGTTTGCCGGGTATTCCAGAAAAAAAAATATGTCCCTTATGCATTCCATCGTAATGTGCTTTGGGGAGTATTTTGAGATTTGGGGGGTGGGAGTGGTGAGTCTGGGTTTGATTTTGGGGGGATGCGCCCATTGAGACTTGATCAACATGATGAAAGCTACCTCTGTGCGACGTTTCATATGAATATATCCCTTATGCATTGATTTTCATCCAGTGTGCTTTGGGGAGCATTTTGAGATTTGGGGGGGAGTGGTGGGTCTAGGTTTGATTTTGGGGGGTTGCGCCCATTGAGACTTTTGATCAGCATGATGAAAACTACCTCTGTACGAAGTTTCATATGAATATATCCCTTATGCATTGATTTTCATCCAATGTGCTTTGGAGAGTATTTTGAGATTTGGAGGGGAGTGGTGGGTCTGGGTTTGATTTTGGGGGGTTGCGCCCATTGAGACTTTTGATCAGCATGATGAAAGCTACCTCTGTGCAAAATTTCAGCTAATTTAGCCGAGAGCCAATTCCCATAGAGATTTTGCGGGGTCCTTTTGCAAATAAGGTAAAACACAATTTCCGTATGCGAAGCTGCTGGCAACAGCTAGATATGTGCTGTAGCTCTCATAATATGAGCAACATGCCCATCCATTTCCTGCTTCTATATTTTATTTTTTTATACGACACGTATCTGTGGGTTACAATACAAAATGATATAAACCACATTTAACATAAAAAAAAAACATAAAAAATAATAACCACATTTAGGCTAAGTGTACCTATCTAAAAGTATAATCTAGTTATCTATTGTAATACCTTCTAGACCTCTGGTTGACGATGTCCTGTAATATAAAATGTTTTTAGATGGTAAAGAACTTTTTGTCTTAATCATTTGCAACATAAACACATTAGTTTTTGGTAGTTACCCTAAATACAATTAAGTAATTACACAACAAGTGTACAATTTGGTATCTTTTATAACTTACTCTAATGTGTTTTACAATTGCACCACCATACATATACGAGAAACGAAAGTTGAACGGTATTTATCAGTACTGGAGTTCATTACGAGTATACTGTCATTGTTCTTCTTTCGTTAGTCAGAAGGTAACCTGTAACATATTTGCGTATCCAGTTATTAAAATGGCATTATGATGCATTGAAGTATTATTAGTCATTATAATTCAATATTATGATACATAATTTTAAGCTCTACGTCCTGTAGATGCTTTTTTATACAAAATATTAAATACCACTTTCTTCTTTAATAAATGATTTGAATGGAATGTATTTTTTTAAGCTAAATTGTTCGAATTTGAAACAATTATCTCTTTCTTTTTGGCCAGTTTAATTAAAAATTACTTCCAATGTATAGTGTCAAGGCAGATGTGGGTAAAGAGATGATGAAACACGACATAGCCAAATGTGACGGACAAAAGTAATTTAGGTGCAGACATATACGTAGCCAATATCATAAAAACAACAACTATTGCCCTGAATTGCCATTTTATACAATTCTTATGTAATTTCAGTTTTGGTTAATTTTTAATTTTGATTAATAAAAAAGTTTCAGTTTGTAAAATGCCAAATCAGGGTCAGGAGGAATCTTGATTAAATTAACAGACATGCAACATTCCCCAGCCGCAATGTAAATTAACTTTTAAGTGTTGGATGGATGAACAAAAATTTGAATTACCAAATAATATGTGGTATGAAAGGTGATAAAAGGTTAAAGGTGATGTTTTTATATTTGGATATGGAATAATATTGTTTCAGTTTTTAATCGATGTATCCTGCCTAATCAAAAATTATTTCATTTAAATTCTTCGACCCAATTTATTTATTTTCAGTTCAAATTGAAACTTTCATTAAACCCACCGTGTATATTTATAATATCAATGGAATGTGTTCGTAATTTAAAATATACATCTTGATGTGTCTCAAAATAATACTTACGTGAATGATCATTTCGTTTGAAGCGGCATGCAAGATTGTTCAGGACACAATCAAACACAGCCAAGCAGAGCAGAGAAAATATGGAGAAAAAGAGAAAAAACCAAGTAAATACATTTTTGCTGTCGAAATAAATTTATCGGAAAATAAATGACGACTCAATCCAATTCGAGATGCCTTGACTGCACTACGTTGTCAGTGCGCTTCGATGGAATGTGATGGCGCATTCTTCAATTAAATCAAAAATTATTAACGTCAAGGACCCTCTGATTTAAAAAAGTGCAGTAAGATTGTAAAAATGTAAGCCATCCTTTTAATAAACAGTGTCTGAAACTTGTATTTACAATGTAATTGACATACGTCATGTAAATGTGATTCTATTTATTGTAAGGATGGCGTGTATCAATGCCTTTCTGGTAATAACAAATCTACGTAGATTGAATAAACTTATTCAGCATAAAATTATAGTTTTAAATAACGATGTGGATGTGTTATTCCAGTCGAGCCTAAGCTAATAAAAAGATAAATAGTATCCTTAACCTTTTATACGTACTTATAACTTCTTTGCATTTCGATACTTATCGTCATTTGTGCATTTATGAGAAATGTCAAGTTTAACATACATGTATTGTTCCTATACGATGGTGTACAGTGTGATAAGGATAAATTGTTGATGTGACCTGGGTGTAACTGTTAACATACTCTTTTAAAGTTGTTAACTTTACCAATCTTGATTTTTGCAACATTGATAATATCCTTTTCAACATTTATACAGGGTGACTGGTAAGACACTTGTGATATTGATAGGGCATACTCAGTACTCGATTCTCAATCCAAATATGTAATTAAAAAGGGTGCTTAAAATTTGACCTAATTATCCATTAAAAACAAAAAGTGTGGACACTCGTACCACACGCGAATTCAACTCACGCGATTAATAAATAACATTTTATTACATCAAAAACGCGGTGAAACACAAATACTACCGGTGTTTGTAATTTTGTAATTTTGTCGCTTTCGACAAACGTCGGCGCGCTCAAAGACACCGCGGCGGCTTTCGGTCTCTTTGAGTGTGCGCCGCCGACTCCGCCTATCAAAATCTACGCCAAACAAACCTACTCACTACCTCAGTTCTGTTTACGCGCACGCGCTGATCGGATCAGGTCTAAGATCATAACATTAATTAATTAACAAAGTAACAAAAATGTCATTTACGAATGAAGAATACTGGGAGATGGTTCGTGCATATGCTCGTGCCAATGATAGTGTGAGTGGTGCCATTCGGCTATATCGCGAAGCATTTCCTAATCGCAGGATACCTATGCCTTACGTGATCTGGTACTTCGGTGATCAGTGGATAGGGCGAGGAGGACCTGTGCCGTGGCCGGCGCGCTCTCCGGACCTCACACTGATGGATTCCTATTTGTGGGGCGAGGTTAAAAGTGTTGTGTATGCTACGGAGTATTCGAACAGAGACGAATTAAAATTATGAATAGTGACTGCTTTTGATAAAGTTCGAAGTGATCATCTTGTGCTAAACCGCGTAAAATACAATTTGTGCAAACGTGCTGAAATCTGCATCACTCGAGGAGGTGAGTAATACGTACGTAAAACTTCAATAATTGTAAATAAACACTAATTTAATCGTTGTAAATAGGTATGATTCCATTTTTTAAATACGCAAAAAGTACGAAGCTAGGTAAAGACCTATTTATTGTTGATGCAGTAATTTTTTTGTGTCAGTTTTAACGAAATCCCCGTAAGGAATCATATGTTGCCCTTACCAAAGTTCACTGACCCACCCACCAGCTGATCGCCGTACTGCGGCGCGGCGGGCGGCGTCGTTAGACCGAAGCGTTTTAAACGTTTGTAGGTACACGGTGTCCACGCTTCCGGAGTATTTTGAGATTAATTTGATTAAAGTAAATTTACGGACTATAAGGATAATTTTGATTTTGATTTTTTTTAATCATTTGCTAAGACCATGTACTATCATGTCCTTGAGTATCTAAAGTCTTTTACCAGTCACACTGTATATTTATAGATAAAAAACGTATACATACGTTCCAGTTAAATATGTGTAACGTCACAACTAAAGGAATCCCACTTTCGCATTAAAATCCATAATTTTAAGTAATTCTGGTGATCGCACGTTGATAAACTGATAATAAAATTCATCAAGGAAGTGCAAATAAGAATAATCATAGATATATAATAGAACTTTAAGAAAGTAAAGTTATTGAAACCACAGGTGTACAAGGTAAAAGGGCTGAAAATTAATAAACTGTAGCAGATTAATTCATCAAAATATTCAGGTACCACCCATGAGCAACACTCTTTATTAAAAATTCAACTAGTCGAATGTTATTCCTAAAGAATTGTTTCTCAGTCAGTTCCTCCCTAATCACTTAAAAAAATTTTTGGACTCAAGAGAATCTGTCAAGAGATTTAAAGTAAAATATAGTAAGTAAAATTGAATATCAATGTGTTTAACCAACCCATGTTTAACCATATTTTATTGACCGAGTTGAAATACTTTTTATGCATGTTCGCACCTGTCCACCTTCGCCTTCAACGCTCTGCAGTTCACGCCACTCCTCGATGGTTTGAGCGAGATCCACTTGGCACAAGGGTACTTTCACCTCTCCGATCTGGTCATGTTTCGAGAATCGATCAAAGTCAAAGATCGCAAACACTAAGGTCTTGTTCATGGCATCCGCATAGGGCACGCTCTGTTTACAAACAAAGTCGATATAGCGTTTCAGCATATTTAAGCAGCTTTTATTATTAGTGATAATACATTTTATATGAGACTACCCACCTTAAACACAAAAGTCTCGTTGAATACAGGGTTAAGAGTCTTTCGATGAACTTTGGTCTCAAATTTCTTCTTCTTGTCGGGCAGGAGATAAACCTTCACGTAGGGATCCGAGGTGCCGCCCATATCGAGAGCGGGTAGTTCTTCTGCTTGTATGACAGTCACCGATAGACTGTTGCTATTAA
Source organism: Thymelicus lineola (assembly GCA_963932265.1). Lineage (NCBI taxonomy): Eukaryota > Metazoa > Arthropoda > Insecta > Lepidoptera > Hesperiidae > Thymelicus > Thymelicus lineola. Next base: position 2,001 of record CAWVQL010000303.1, on the reverse strand, counting down.
AGTCATATTCCAGCTGAAAATTATGAAATACATGACGAAGTTGCACTACAAGAAGTTCAACATGAAAGCGACAATGAAACCAATAAAGGTGATACTGCAATGTCAAATCGCCAAGTGCCTGATCTTGATAACTACTGTACACGATTATAAAATGAATTCTTTTCGAATTCAAAATAAATTTTCAAATGATTTTTAAAGCATACAAAATGTTCAAAATAATGGAAATAAAGGAAAGAAGTATGGCACGGCTTCCTTAATCTACAAGTAACATACTAAACGATTTGGTATCTCTATATTTACTTGGATTTTTAATGCAATAATGATTGTATGGGTAATTTAGTATGTTAGTTTGTTTTATGATATGTACAACTGCTAAGAACGAAAAAGAAAATGATTTTGAAATGAGACACTTGGTATGATAATAAACACTTCCCTTGATCGTAGCAATTGTATTCTCATAACTGATTAGAAGAGACCGCCCTGCTTCCTTCCTCGTCGAACAATTTCTTTACAACCTCACCTTGTATTGAATTTTTCCTAGTTTCTGTTCCTCCTTCTCCTCTTTACCGTCGTCAGGCTCCTCAGCATTCTCCGTGAGCTCTTCCATATCCGGCTGAACCTAAATGCACGTCCCGCGGCAAATTTCACATGAATATCACATTTCTTAAAAATATTGAGTGAGTGAAAGATCAGAAGTAATACCATCTGTAGTCTAAATAATACTTCGGATATGGTAATTCATATCTTACGAAATATGAATACAATACGGGTATAAAATATATTGGGTAAATGGAGACAACTGCACAATTTACCAAGCAACGCAACCCAAACCTTTGCTTAATTTCATGACTGTAATATCACTTATAGCCGGAAAATTAGTAAGAACTGTAAATAAGACAAAACATTATGTTGCTCATAAGACTTATGACATAAGATAGCTGAAAATATCCTTTGGAATAGGATATCGGTGATAGCATTACCTTTTCTTTGTACGCTGATCCTAGAAGCTGGACGGACTTGAGGTCGACACCCTTCATACCCTTCTTGCCATCCTTGGACCTTCGTTTGCGGAAACATCGCCGGATGCAGCAGAAGCATATCCCCAGCACGACTACTCCCACACCTGATGATGATCACATAATAGCTTTGTCAAACACATTGAAATATACACGATGATCAATATTTTGGCACTTTCATATTCAGCCAATTTAAAGCTTGCTAGTGTGCGTATTTGTGTGAGTGTTTTAGATTTAAAGTGTAGGTACTTGCGATATGCCAATGCGGTGATAATGTTCATTGTTTGAAATTCATATAGTTTAAAAATTTGGAAAAATAAGATATACGAGTATACCTAAGCTGTTCCCTAATTAAAGGAACCGTCATCGCCTCAGTTACGTTTAGAGTCCCCGCAGACTGCAGACCTTAAATCGGCCGATAATTTGATCGGGTTTGTAATCGGTATACGGAGCGAATCGTAGCAATGTGCGCAGTTACATACCTCCCTATACTAATTACGAACCTGTTCAAACTATCGGCTGATTTAAAGTCTGCAATCTGCGGGGACTTTTTAGCATAGACTTAAAAAAAGAACAGACGGAATGTCAACAACAAATCTGTGAGGCACCCATAGTAATACCAACTCCTCTATTCGTACAAGTATCATACGCGTACATTGATACCATACTGTTATTAATCGGCCGCCATTACCGCGTCGCGATCGCACTAAAAGTTACGCACACATGGTAAACGAGTGGCGTTACTCTCGATAAGACAAGGTGACGTCCGGGCTATTTTCACGTCCGTGCGTTTAAGATTATCATTTAAAACTCTGCAGACGTTTTGTATATTTAACTCACCCACTAAAATGGCGACGAGCTGCCAAGTTTCCATGTTCATCTTATGGGCCAATTCTGCTGTTTTCTCCACGATGGTTTCCTGAGTAGTCGTACTCCCTGGTAGTTCTGTCTCCGACGAGGGCATGCCTGTTGTTGTTGGTGAGCC
>CAWVQL010000302.1:0-41870 GCA_963932265.1 Thymelicus lineola | reverse complement strand
TAGGCCGTTAATGGGTTGAAGCCCTTAACTTTAAAGACGAGTAAGGTCTAATATAGGATCTAGCATAAGAAGGGAGTGGCGAACCCTTATATTACCCACTTTATGATAAATGAGAACAAATTTAAACGATTCTTATAGCCCATTAAACTTTTATAGCACACAGACAATTTCACGTCCAATATCAGGTGTGAATCGTCCATTACGAGCTCGACAAAAAATATATCACCACCAAGCTCACTTTTTGCCTGTCGAAATCGAGAGTATTTGAGTGATTATAACGGAAAAAACGAACAAAGGAATGTGGGGATTGAGTGCCACTTAAAAAAGAGTTAGTTTGCGATTAGACGCGTGTTCTACAAGCGTTTATCGGAATATCGGAAATAACTTGGGAGCGTCTTATCGGAAGTGGTCTGTAAACTGCAGACGGTGATTCGTCAGGTTAGGTTAGGTTGTTTTCGTTAATTATAACTTTTTGAGCTTTAGGTATACGTAGGGAGGGTTTTATTTTTTTACGTAGTTTACCTTAAGGAATTAGTCTATTATACAGAGTCTGCTTTAATCAGTGTAATACCGAGAAGGGTTTTGGTACTTGAAGGTCTACCTTAAGACTCGTAGCAGTTGTAGCCATTCGTAGGGTGTCGGGGTCTAACTTCGACTTGTGATAGAGGGCAGATCATCCAAAGTCACATGATCCGTCTTCTGGTACCTCTTCGAAAGCTTGCCGTCCAGACGTTTATACAGTTCTTGTGACCTACCTATGTTAATGACGACGCGTGTGGCGCAATGGTCACTATGGATCTTACAATCTTAGATTCGATTCCAAGCGAGAAGGATTTTATTTTTGAGTTTGAATTTCTGTTTCGGTCTGGGTATGTGATTGTCTTTGTGCATTGTCCATAGCATCCACGACACAGGGAATCCCTGTATCGAGTGTGCAGCATTAAAAATGTGTTTCACAATCGTCCTACTGAAGAACTGAGTGGTCCGAATGACGCAGGCTGTGTGGGAGGTAGGCTACGTGACTTATCTCAAGGTCGGCCGCGTCCTTGCGTCCATTGCATTACATTGCATACCGATTGTTATTGCTAATCGATCCGTAGACTTCATGCACTGCGCAGTAAATTCGAATAGGAAATACGGAGGTATTTCTTATGACTTTCGTTGAATTACTGTTACTGACGATGTTTCCTTTGGAATAAAGACAAAACAATATCCAATCGCCGTCACCGGACAGACTTCAAAAACCTGACATTTGGATGAAATTTAGATTTTTCCGGACACCTATAAAATACGTTGCGAAGAACGTCGATAAAGGGGCGCTAAATGCTAGAGGGGAATGGGGGGCGCTGTAAACCACAGACAGTGGTTTACGGGTTCGGGTATTCGAGTATTCGGGTTTCCCTCGAACACTTTTAAAAACCCCGTTCGGACACTCCTCGGACGTCCCATAAACTAGAACATATCCGGGGAAACCCACAATGAAGGTGCTAGGTATAGGCCATAATCCACCACGCTGGCTGACCAAGTTCAGCAAGGTAGACTTACGTAATATTTAATATGTAATACTAATACCGCTCGTAGCTTCCAAATTGAAACCACCTGTTTTTATTGTAGAGGCTACTAATTACACAGGCTGAACAAATTAGACGAACACTCTTACACAGAAACCAGACTATTATTTCCGAAGTATTTCGATGCGCTGAATCCAAATCTGGCCGCAGCATTGCTCTATCACGTCGAATTTTTAGATATCCTAACGTGAAACAGCAAAAACATCGTTTTCGCTCATTTTTGAGGTTACCTAGCGCGTTATTTCCTTTTTCCTCCAAAAAATTATCTATTGTATCTGAAAGTACTAAATTTTCTTTTTAAAATGACGTTTACGCGAATATCTTTTTTTTTCGCTGAGATATTTATTTATTTATTTAATTTTTGCAACACCTTAAGACTAGGGTATACAAGGGCAAAAACTTAATGCCTAATGGCATTCTCTACCAGTCAGCCCTGGGTGCTGGTGAAAAATCACATCTGATATCGCATTCGGATTCAGCGCATCGAAATACTTTGGAAATGTATAGTCTGGTATCTGGGTAAATACAATAATTTGTCGGCCTGTGTTATTGCTATCAGTACCTATGCGAAGAAATAGGTTCATATAATAGTCCTGATGTAACAATTTGACTGGAATAATGAATAAATATATATTTAAACTATTTCACAATAATAATATCTGAATTTCTATTTAATACCTTGATATTATGATTAATGACAAGTCAGCTTTTATCGTGTGTCCTACAAAGGTTATCAGAATTATCAGAGAAAGTAAGTAATTTATCTGATTATTTATGATATTTAATGGAGCAATAAATGCATATCAATGTTTTGTGCATAAAATAAGAGATAATGCACTTTCGATAGGGCTGCCACCTATGTTAAAATTTTATACCTAACTGTAAGACGATTTTCCGTTTTAATCCTAGTATTTAATCCACCTGGCTTGCTGGAAAGACGGTGGTTCCTAAAAATAGATTAAGGAATGTTTTTCGTGTTTCTGTGCCTTACTTGTGTGGCTTATAATGATTTTTGGTCTCTCTTTGTGGTCTGCTTGCGTTTTATCTAATCTGTGGTTCTTTTTAATTTAATGTATACCACGCAGGCGTAATATTCGCACATGCGCAAATCATCTCCAGCTAAAATGTCCTCTGGTCTTCTCCTATTTTTTCGATGCGAAATAACTTCTGTCATTCTGACAACTACTTTCAGAACAACGTCCGAAGTTTGAAATATTATTAAAAAGATGTTATGATTTTTTCTAGTGCTACAAAATACATCAATTCTCTGATCTTAACACAAAACTTGCATAGAAATTGCAGTAAGATAATAATAAAATTATAATGAGCATTGAAATAAATTATAAGTAACTAGTTTAGTATTAATAAATTACATCGGTGATGTAGATTGCGATCTGGCGGGTTGGATTTTGACATATTGATTATTTTCCCTCTCGCTATATCTGTCTCGCTCACACGCATACCCTGTCAGCTGTCAACAGTCAATGGCGACGGCCGTACTTCAGTCAGTGCGTGTTTTGGTGAATTTACAAACGTTTTGCTAGAGTTCTACACTGATTTTGTGAGGATTTCTATTTTAAATGGTAAGTTTATTTAACTTGATTTTTATGTATAACATTAACTAATTATCTATAAAGAACGAATGTATAATTGTTGGTACAAGCTAAACATAGCATATTATTATGTGATTACCGAATACTAACAACTTTTGTTTATTATTGCCTGAAAAAATCTAATGATCTGAAATAACAGTTAAGTAAATCAATAGTAATGAACATCGTCATAATAAGGTTACATATTTTGTGATGCAAGTTATTTGATATTTATTAGCAGGGAATCAAACCTGCACTTACGAAATGTATCTATGCTATGCATAACTTTGTGAGCAATAAGTTATCGCTTCCTTTTTATTACGTAAATATTAAAAAATATACTAATCTTAATTGTTCAGTACTTGTAATTCTTAATATTTTTGTAATTACAAAGCTGTGCCCAGTCAGGAATATGCAGAAACTCAAACATGCTTACATCTTTGTGTTTTTAATTCATTGATGGCCCACCACAAGACTTGGGTCTCTCATAACTGAGGAGGCCTAGAGCAGGCGATCCAATGTGGATTGGTAGAAAGGTGGCCAAGCTTTTATGGCGCCCGAAGACCTCTGACATCTAACGACTATCCAATAGGATATTTGGCTTAACGTGCCCTTCGAACAACGTAAGCACTCAAAATTTTTTTCCACTGATGGTCATCCATCCATCGACCGACCACACTCGCTGTTACTAATTCCATCGATAGCAAGAGACACAAGCCGGGCTATGAGCGTTTCGACACCTTTGTGACACATATAGCAAATAAAAAAAACATGAGAGGTGTCAAGGGACACCCGGATGGAACGAAGTTCCTTTCGATTTAAGTATTGTTGAATCACGCTAGTAGCGCCATCTCTGTAAAACTCTCTGAATCACTTCAAAAAAAGTGTCGTCATTCGTAAGAATCAAAAAGTGTCGTATTTTTCCGTCTAGCCCCCTTTCACAACGCGCGATAAGGAACTTCGTACCAAAAATATTCGTTATCAGTAACAATTAACCGCCAATTACCCTTCCACTTGCCGCGTTAATTATCTTGACAATCAGTAGATAGGATTGATCAACTGTTCTGAGTTTTGACGCCTTCCTTAACGACAGTATTTCTCTTACAAATAACTTAATAAGTAATTGAATTAAGTACTTACCGACTAATTCGATCGAATATCTAGCTTAGTTGATATCACTGACTGTCGAGTGAGGAGTCCCAGGCTACATTCGGGCCAGAGCAGATTTGACATTTGACAAATGTTTTTTTAAGTATCGTGATGTCTTTGTTCACAAATCTGATGTATCTAGTCTACTGATTTAAATCTTGTCCTCGTTGACTACGGATATTTGTGATATCTAAAGCATCTGAAACGTTACTGGCCAAGAAGAAAGGGTAAACCCTGAGATCATTTGTACAATACAAAGATCACCCTGGAGAATAGGTGGCACTGTTTGTGAAGTGAAGAATTCTGGGTTCGATTCCCAGCCGGGGTCATTAATGTGACAGATTGTATTTGTGGGTTGTGAGAATTATATTGGTTTTGTTTTAGTTAACTCAATGGATGGGTAAATTTTAAGACCGATTTGTAGTAAGGTCAGCGTCTATAGGGCTGGTGTAGTCCAGTAATAGGATCATCGTTAGGACGCAGTGACCCCAAATAGTTACATCGATCGATCATCGATGATCGAAAATCCGTATCTTGAAAGATTGTAATTAACGAACAAAGGTTTTAGCCGTTATGATTATGAGATTTAGGTGCTTCGATTCACGCGATTGTAGCTGGTAGGTACTTACCTATTTACGGCGGGAAAATATATTGCAACATCAAATGATGGCTTAGTTTTGTTGGGTAATCGTTTTCAAACACAAAAAAAATGCTGGTTTTACGGGTACCTAAGTAGTTTTCGACTGATTATCTTTTTCCATATAATTGGATTTGGACCCAGGGTTGACTGGTGGATAATGCCATTAGGCATTAACTTTGCGCTTTGTTCATAAGGGGACATACATTTTAAATAAATAAATCTTTCTTACGTATTTGTAAATATCTTGTAGAGTTAGGGTTCGATTTCCGACCAGTGCAGTATACGCATTTGTGTATGTTCATTCACGAAGAATCCGAATGTCGGGCTGTGTGTTACAGTGTTTATTTACTCGTATAATTTCGAAAGCATCCTTACGAAACTGACCATAATTGGGATGCCTCTAATCATGGTCACAGGAAAAAACCTTTAAACCACCGAGTTATTACTGCTAATTGTTTTATTGACTGTATTCAGTCAATTAAGTCAAAAGGCTGCATCTTGAGCTCATTTGTATTTCATTATTCTCATTATAGGAGATTCGAATTTGTCGTATGATTCAGTGGTAAACTGTTGATATAAGTATTAAATCACTGAACTTAAATACAGTTATTTGATGCTGAAGTGGCATTAATTCTAACAAATTAAGCCTCTTTACAAGTTGATGCGTAAATTCTCAACATGACAGGTCGCGTGAGTTATACGCATAATCGACCAAAGAACATGGAGTATTGCAGAAGGTTTGTTTTCTACAACGAAAGGGTCGGCTCACTGAGTGCTTTAAAATGAGGTCTTTCGTTGTTATTATGAGAACTTGTTAAAATGAAAATAAATAACTTGATAACTTAGTTAATTTAAAGTAAATGACTAAAATACTTACTAAATAAATTCAACGTAAGCTGAACGTTGTCGTTATAACGTTATCATACATGTAATAAGGAGACTGGTTCTTTACATGTTGACATAAAAACAGTTATTTCAGCAATTGTTCTTAATTAAGTGCTTAATTTTACTTTTTATATTCCATTCAGAGAGCTTCCTCGTGGGCCTCTACTCTCTAGTGTTACTGAATTAACGCTCAAACTCAGAGTCACTAATGGTTACTTAAATCGCTCCTTAGTACAGAATTTGTATGGTGATTCTTTACTAAGAAGTGATTATAGTAACCGTTAGTGACTGAGTTAGGGCGCAAGTCACATAATTGGGATGTTGACACTAATTATAATTAATATAAATTTATGTCTAAAATATTAGTGGTAACATTTAAAGGCCTAAATATGATTCTTTTATTGAAATGAATCACAATAAATTAAATATCATTAATTTAAAATGTTAAAAATTGTACTCACTGACACGTGACCTCAAACGCCATTTTGAGAATATGACGTCATTGGAACAATTTTATATGGAAATTCAACAAACTTAGCAGACAGATAGTATTGAATATCGTTTAGTGACGTCACGTGACGTTTTTGGTGGGAAATTTGATAATGATTTTTATTTATCAATTTTTGTTTTTAAATTGAAGATTATTATTTTTATAATATTTTTTTCGTGAATATTAAGGTTATATCTATAAAATAAAATTGAATCCTAAAATTAGTCAACATCCCTATTAGATGACTTTACCATAATAATTAAAAGTAAGGTCATTATGGTGAAGTGGACCTTCTGTCGCTGGTATATTTAGTGTCCCAGCTACACACCTGCTAACCGAGACGCATTATATTATATGTGACGCGTGGCTCGATTAGGCAACATCAGAATATTGTATGCGGTTCAATGGTTGTTAACTTTTGATTGAAATTTACAGTTTCATTGTTAAGAGCTTTTTAAAGTCACGCGAAGGCCTTGAACAGATGTAGGTGATACTTGGTATATTTTTTTCTATTATTGGTCACTAGTTAACGGTCGTAAATAGTCTAAATTAACCGGCAAGTGCATGTCAGGCCATGCGCAATGTAGTGTTCCAATGCAGTAAGTTTATCTACTATTACTCATTAATTAATAATGCTAACATACCTAGACGTGATAGTTTTCCTTGTAAATTTATCATATCGCACCCCTAGATGAAGACTCCGGTAAATCAAAAAACTTAATTTTTCAGAAATACCGAAAAACTGATTTTAGAATAGTTAGGAAAGATATCAAAAATCTAATAATATATACATAAAGGTACCATTTTATAATGCTTTTTGAATTATTTTATTTGTATATTGGCTGTTTAAAATCCTAAGAAAATCGAGATTTTATAGTTACTCTACTTTTGCAGCAGGAGGTAAGCTACTTTTTTGTGCACTAAGTAGAGTTACTTTACTTTATCTGAAATAAAAATGAGATAGGTACATTACTTTTCACCTCAGAAATAAGATAAAACTTTTTTTTGAGGGTTTTGCTATGCACAACCTGGTAAGCTTAGGAACACTAGCTTTAGTTTTTATTTTTATTTAAGTGCATTAAGCACTAAAATGGTTAAATGGTAGAAATAAAACAATTGTTTATGCAAAAAGTTGTTATAATTTTATTACAGCAAAAATTAGTTTGTACTTAGTGTTATAAAAATATTATGTCCTATAAAACAAACTGAGATCGTACTCGACTTATTATAAATAAATATTAATTATTCGTTTTTAAATAATCACATAAATGTACTTTAAAAAAATATCTCTTTTATACTTTAAAAAATTCTTATTTCCTTTACCTGTCATTACAAAATCCTAAAATGTACAGCTACTGAACTAATATTAGTTAGAATGTTACTGCTCATCTAGAATTAACGAAGATTCTAAAATGCTGGGTGGTGAAGTTCCTTCAGCTGGCAACTCAGGCTCCTTTACTATATTGAGCATATCCTTACCAGGTGATGACAGATTTCTTACTTCTTAGTGGCCAGGGTCCTCTTTTTATGCGTTTATCAATTCTAACATGAGTTTTTCACGGCCTTTTATTGTCCTAAAAATAAACAATGTTCATATTCAATAATAAATCAAGTAAAGTCAACCTACTCAAAAAATCCAAAAATATCACGTATTGTTTTTCATAACTTTATAACGAATAATAAAATCAATTAAAAATGTCATTAACAACCTATTTCTCTATTTAAAGTACATATATCACTAAACAGACAAGAATAAATGAAGTTAGAATTAAAATTCAACAAAACTACGTTAAATCGAAATTTAGGTTTACTTTCATGTAAATCTGAGTAAATCAAAATATCAAAAAAAAAATTGCAATATAGTCTCATCTAAACCCCTAAAAATCGAAATAAACTATTTTTATTATCAGTGAAATTTCAGCAAAACCCAATCATCTCAAAATAAACATGAAACTTACCTAACTAATTTCACGTAAACTCCTGCAACTCAAAATATCCCACTATGCAATCGTACTCCACCTGCGTCGACCGGGAGACAACTAAAAATGGTGGAGTAGTGTTCGCGCCGTTTGGGGTAAGGTCATTCAAGTAAAGCAGCACTTCGTGCCATTTTTCGACAACGGTTTAAGGTATCGTTACGTGAGTTATATCTCCGTGTTGGTATTCGAGTCAGCAATTCGAAAACACCACTAACTCAAAACGCATACCTACTTTTTGATTTAGTGGGGTTTTCATCTAGGGGTGCGATATAACCTATTTTTAACATTTTTTTCACTTGTCCAACTCCAACCATTTAACCAGCAGGGGGGACACTTGACTCTAACCAATATTAGCACTTTAAAATAAAATACTTTGCAAACGGATCCCTAATTCTAATATGGTCTTAGCGGACCCATAATAATTTTGAAAGATCTTTTCAACGATACCTTACACTATAGGGTACGCGACGAATAAAAAATTCATCCTCTCGTTCTGTATCCTGAAAAAAATGTTTTAATAAATATATATCCATGCCAAATTACAGCTTTCTAGCACCAAGTGTTTTGGCGCTTTGCTTCGGACAGACGGAGGAACAGACGGACAGACAGATCGAATGGACATGACGAAACTATAGGGTTTCGGTTCTATACTTCGGAACATCTATTTACTGGATGCCGCGTCAAGTCCGCTGCAAAATTGACAAGTATACTTGATCGTGTATGGCCAATACTATCAATTATGTTTACCATCGACACTAGCCTATGAAATCAAATTTAAACTTGAACTAATAATAACTACTTACTGAGATTCTAGTTTTCACTCATTAATGAAAAATATAAATGGATGACGACCCGTGTGGCGCAATGGTTACCATGCCGGATCGCCGCACCAAGGGTCCTGGGTTCGATTCCCAGCGAGGCAAAAATTTGAATGATGAGTTTGAATTTCTGTTCTCGGTTTGGGTGTGAATGTCCTTGTCTTGTGTGTTGTCCATGGCACCCACGACACAGGGAATCCTAGTGTGGGGCTGTGAGTGTGAAGCGTTATTTATTTATTTATTTATTTATAGGCCCTTTGTTATTGTGACACCATAGAATATAAAAAGGAACAACTTAAAAGTAAGCCAAAGGCAGGTTTATACTTTACTTAACTTTGAGAATTTAAATCATCCAGGAACTAAAACATCCAGTTATCAAAATCTTAATCCATTATACATAGTTATCTCCGTTATATCTACACAAACAACACGCAAGAAGATTATGTGTTCCTGTCAAGGATCAAGATTGAAAGGATAACAAGAGCAGTATATTATGTTGTCACATCGTTCTCTTGCGCATGTTACAGTGTTACTTAGAACTAAATTACGAAGTTAGAAATAAAACTGTATAAAAAAATTGTTAAGTTAGTTCTACCTTACTAATCTTATAACCTATTAATCTATACAAATAAATAAAATTTGAGTGTATGTTTGTAATATTAAAATAACCGCTTTTTACTAAGTGCATTTGGATGTATACACGGTACATATACCAAAATAACATTTTTTACAATTTTGTCTGTCTGTCTGTCTGTTTGTTTCGGCTAATCTCTGAAATGGCTGGACAGATTTTGACGGGACTTTCACTGGTAGATAGCTGAAGTCACAAGGAGTAACTTAGGCTACTTTTATTTTAGAAAAAAAGTAAATAAACGCGATACGAATTTCGCCGGGTCAACTAGTATTATTATATATTATGTCAAAGTTTTGATGCATGTTTGCTTGCTACTCTTTCATCCAAAAACTACTGAACGAATTTTCATGGAAAGCACACAATTAAACCATGATTTGGAATAACATAGCGCGTTCTTATTTTCCGGAAAACGCGAGAAAAACGTGGGTAGAGCGCTAGTCATTAAATAACATTATAAAAACTTCCTAGCTATGATGTCTTTAACGTTGATTCGTTGAGTTACTTTTTAAATGAAAAAATGAAAATGAAAAAACTTTATTACGGCTTTTGAAGCACAGCAACACGTTAGCAAAAAAAATAAAATATAAATATCCTAAAAGAAAAAAAAAGAACAAGTTATGTAAATAAATTAAAAAAATAGAAACAAAAGATCAACAAAATATAACAATTAAGTAAACTAAGGAAAAAAAAGGGATCTGTGCTGCGGTACAAAGCCGTAAAAGGACCGAACTCAGCAAAAGCCGCAATAAAACGGCACTGATTTTCAGTTCGGACCATTTACTAAGAGGTGTAGATTAAATTACTTTTCAATTTATTAAAGTAATTTAATTCATATTCGTACAGTAGCTAAACTATAACAATGTGAAAATCTGAGGTTTATGTAAAGATAAATATATACATATATTTAATGCAGAGCAATATCTGCCGGGTCCAAAGTTATTTTTCGTCAATGCAATGTAAACTTAACTTAAAACTTAACATTGAGTCCAGGAACTCTGGATGTTTTACATTACCTCAGAACCCAAGTACAAGTGAAGGTATGTATCTACTATGTACTCAAGCTGTGTGCACTCCGTACGTGGTGTTATCCAGAATTTTCAGTGTAATCAGTCGTTGGCACGAGATAAAGGTCTAGGGGTCATGGCCTTACACGTGGCTTTGTTTGTTATCATAAGTACTGAGAGCTTCCTACTAATGTTATAAATGTGAAAGTATTTAATATACCTGAATACGCGGACATACCGCTAGTTTGACATATTTCTATACGTGGTAAATGTTGTGACACAAATCGACGGGTGCAAAGTAAAAAAAGTTTTCTGGAATATAACACTTTTTACTTTGGACCCGTCGAAATGGTAATAGAGAAATTGCTTGGATTAGGGATTGTATTCTGATAGCAATACAATTTTTTTTTGTGTAGGTGTTTTTTTATGGTGGTTTTATGTGCTTCGGAGATTCATTTACTGAAGCTTCGGTGGACATGTAGGCTTTCGCATGTTATCTTTAATTAACAATCGTTCAAGTTTACGTTCTAGGCCTCCAATGAGAAGAGAGGCGCTGCATTGAGCTAGTAACGACAAGGAAATTGTACATAAATCTATTCGACTCATACACCTTGCTATAAATACGAACGTCGCGAGAAAAGGCCGAAAGCTGTACCGCATTCCGTTCGCCTACGTACGCAGTACATACAGCATTATAATGCAGTTGTTTCTGGGGGCACGGCAGTGCCCCCGCCAAGTCGAGCAAAAAAAAGCGGCACGGCCGTACCATCCTTTTCTCGAAGCAGTTCAGGCCATTTTCAAACCCCTATAACTTCGTTTTGGATACAGCTAGAAGCCTGAATTTTCAGTAACCAAACAATCATTGTATAAACACGGTATATTTCAAATTTCAATCAATTTGAACCAGTAGTTTAAGAATTATAACTAGTCAAAGTTTCTTAATTTTGTCACTCACTGACCGATCATCAAAACTCTAAGGCACTTCTAGCAGACATAGAAGCTTCAAATTTAGAACACAATTAGGGTTTAGTGTATAAATCAAGGAAAAACTAAAATATTTTGCAATTTCGGTCCAGTTTTCTAGATACATTAACTGCATAATTAACTTTGTAATCTCATATAAATATAAAAGATTACAAAGTTACATTTGCAGTTCATGAAACAGTGTAACTGTATTATGTATAACATAATGGAATAATAGGTGTAAATAGATACTTACGTATATTATTATGTTCAAATGAATGAAAAAGCAAGAATGGGACATGTCTTATGAAGTTGTACCAAAATCCCGCAAAATATTTATTTCCACTTTACAATTTTTAGCCGTATTGGGGCGACTTAGAATACTAACCCCAATCCCACGCCGGATAGGTGTCGTAAAAGGCGACTAAATCCAACCCGCTGGTGGTAGGGCCTCTCGGATGGATTGTATTATATTATTGTTTCCCCATGGGCACCGCCTGGATAGTAAACACCCTCCTTCTAGAGTCAACCGTGAAATCTGGGGGCACGGCAGTGCCCCCGCCAAGTCGAGCAAAAAAAAGCGGCACGGCCGTACCATCCTTTTCTCGAAGCAGTTCAGGCCATTTTCAAACCCCTATAACTTCGTTTTGGATACAGCTAGAAGCCTGAATTTTCAGTAACCAAACAATCATTGTATAAACACGCTATATTTCAAATTTCAATCAATTTGAACCAGTAGTTTAAGAATTATAACTAGTCAAAGTTTCTTAATTTTGTCACTCACTGACCGATCATCAAAACTCTAAGGCACTTCTAGCAGACATAGAAGCTTCAAATTTAGAACACAATTAGGGTTTAGTGTATAAATCAAGGAAAAACTAAAATATTTTGCAATTTCGGTCCAGTTTTCTAGATACATTAACTGCATAATTAACTTTGTAATCTCATATAAATATAAAAGATTACAAAGTTACATTTGCAGTTCATGAAACAGTGTAACTGTATTATGTATAACATAATGGAATAATAGGTGTAAATAGATACCTACGTATATTATTATGTTCAAATGAATGAAAAAGCAAGAATGGGACATGTCTTATGAAGTTGTACCAAAATCCCGCAAAATATTTATTTCCACTTTACAATTTTTAGCCGTATTGGGGCGACTTAGAATACTAACCCCAATCCCACGCCGGATGGGTGTCGTAAAAGGCGACTAAATCCAACCCGCTGGTGGTAGGGCCTCTCGGATGGATTGTATTATATTATTGTTTCCCCATGGGCACCGCTTGGATAGTAAACACCCTCCTTCTAGAGTCAACCGTGAAATGTTTTCTAACGGGTTTCGGTTGCAATGTCAGAGAGCCAGTCTTCTTCTTCTCTTCCTTTCCCCCCGTCTTTTATACATTTTCCTTCCCATTCTTCGTCTGTCACCCGTCCTGGAGAGGTGTTATTTTGTGGGGTTCTCTTGGATCCTTTAAAGTCATTAACAACTGTTCTCGTGCGGTTGGGCATGATGGACTGACTCGGCGGCCAGGGAGAGCCAATGAAACGTTACCGCTGGAGCACGATTGTTGTAGGGGACCCGAACCCAGGTGATCCCGCCCTGGGAGGCTGTCCCGCCGCCAATGTTAAAAGCCCGACGATTGATTTTCTTGCCAGTTGGGGAGCCGGACGAGTGCTTTAATCGTGGGTCGGATCGGGGGTCCTTCCTTCCGCCGAGCCAGTAACTCAGTTTACCCACCTTGCCGAGATAGTTTTAATTTTTTATTTTTACACTTTGACTCGGGTAGAGCCGACAATGCACCACTCTTAATTTTCCATTTCTTCCCCGGAAATAAAATGAGAAAGTCCAAAAAAGAAAAAATATTAAAATCAGCGGCACCGCCTTCCAAATTTCAAGTGGACTTTTGCAATATCAGGGGCTTACATTCAAACCTCAACGCCGTTCATTATCGCCTTGAAACGGACACCTGAAAGAGACATCCTACCTTCATTTTCCGGGATACAAATTTGAACACTTTATACCACACGCCGGTGTGTTTTCTCGAGACGATATTTGTTGTCAACGTCTCGACTTTCTTGAAGGAAGAGACCTGTCCACTATCTGCGTACTCGTAGACCATGGCGGCCAAACGCGTGTCTACATCGGCAATACTTGACCCTACGAGCACGTTCAAGGGGCGATCGACTATGTGCAAGAGCAGATCCCTCGTGCTGGAGTAGTGATCCTGGGAGACTTCAACGCCCATCATGTTGAATGGCTAGGATCACGTACAACGGACTACGCAGGGAAATCTGCTCAGTCAGTTGGTGTCCAGTCCAACCCAGATCCCTGACATTGACGGCCATGCTGCTTCCACCTTGGACCTCCTGCTTACCTCCCACCATAACGATTATGCTGTATCCGTCGAGGCGCCTCTTGGTTCGTCTGATCACTGCCTCGTACGATCTTCGGTACGGTTGGCACGAACCGTTGACCGGCAACCTTGCGCGTCTCGCCGAGTCTGGTATTTCAGATCGGCGGACTGGGATGGTTTGCGGGAATTTTATTCTCTTTCCATAGCCGACGTGGTACTCTAGAGCATGGAATGTTACATTCCAAACTCTGTGGCACTCGTTGGTGGTAAAACCCAAACCTGGTTTGACAGAAACTGCTTAAAGGCAATAAACCTGAAGCAATTTGCTTATCAGGATTGGGTAGAGGGGCGTGAACTCTTAGGCACCATTGTGAGTCAGCTCAAAAAGAAATTTAATATTGCCTCGTGGTCCTCAAAGAAGCAAATCGCCAAGGCAAAGCTCAAGCACATAAACACAACCGGCAAGAGACGGCTGAGCTAACCGTGTGGTAGCCGAGCGTTTTGGTCTCTAGCCAAAGCCATTCAAGGCAATTTCTGTGCATCGTCCCTTTCTCCTTCGCGCAGAGCAGATAATACCCGGGCCTCACCGCAATAGGGAAAGCCGAAATACTGGGCACACTCTTTGCGTCGAATTCGACTGTTAATGACTTGGCCATCGCACAAAACAGAGTAATGTAATATGTATCACTTGTTAGATACATTGCGTTTTCATGCGATGGCCAAGTCAATCTGTTTATTTAGAACATAAAAGATTTTTAATATTGATATGGTCACTTTAAGATGTTGTTAGGTTAGCTAATTACGTAATAACTTAAGACAGAAGGACCCTAAAGTAGGGACTGAATAAATTAACCGACTTGGTATTACATGCATCTCACAAATTTTTACGGTAGAAGAACTGAGTTGCGAGACTTGGTTTTTTTTACAAGTTATGTTTTTGATGGTATCATAATTGAGTCGACAAGGAGGTCTATTATGAACTCTTAATTCCAGCCATGTTTCAGTGTAAACGTCAAAAGTCGTATTACCAAAGCGGTCACGTGACACTTTTTAGCCAATCATACCTTGTTCAAAGTCCGATAAATGAATTGCCTGGAACATGAATGGTTTTATAAAAGTTCATAATAGGCCCGCTGTCTGATCAAATACCTTGTAACAAGCAACTATAATGTTTTTATATTCATTGCAAAGGAAAATAGAACGTTTCAGTACGACACTGTTTGAGTAGATCTCGTTTAATGATTTTAAATATCTTATTGTTAGGGTTACATTTAGCTTGGATATATATTTACAATTTTGATTATTTAGTTATAGAGAGCGGTTGGGCAAAGTGATTTATGGTTTATATTTATTTATTTATTCCTTTTGTAAGACCTATTAACAGGTTTTTACATGGGCGGACTTATTGCCTAGTGTCATTCTGTACTAGTCAATCCAGGGTAATGTTATAGTAGATACAATGATATCTGGAGTCATGCAACTCAATCAATCCACAATTTTATGCTATTATAAAAATATTCAGTTAATAAAATTGCAGGATCATTTTTTTTGTAAGCTGAAGTCGGCTGATTTTAAAGCGTCGACCGTCATTTAAGTTTTTATTTTTATCCTAACATGTAAGAGAAACGAAAATAGCCCCCTTGTCTTCGTTTCATAGTGCCCTTGACTTTGACCACTTATGAGACGGTTGGGATCCAGAAATAGGTCCCGGTGGCCCTGCTAACATACATACTCTGATATGCAGGCATTTTATATTTTTAGCGCTTAGCCTGGGCATGTAGAAAATTGTTTGAACGAATAGTGTAAGAAGTATGGGTATTGATGTCCTGTTTGTCCTAAATGTTAATCTTATATCGCACCCTCCGTGGAAAAAAAGCATAGTTAAGTCGTGTAACTTTGAAATATAGTTATTAATATGATTGAAAAGAGGGACAAAAGCTGCATATGTTGAATTTTTTTTCAAATTTTTATCATTAATTTTGACGGTTTTGTGCAAGAAATCGTAATGTAAATTCCTTTGACTACTTAATGATATTTTTATTTTATTTTTTGCTCTCCTGGAAAATTACAATTTTCATCTTATGCCTTTTTTCCACTGAGGGTGCGATATCTGGTGTTATAAACTGTAGCTCACACATACCTACTTCATTCATAGCTTTACTTTTCCCACATGACGATGATAAATTAGGATAGCTAGAAACCAAGTTTCACTGTGTTTTCATAAGAACGATTAGTATTTCAATTATGTGATGTCCGATACTCGACTCAATAAATATGCCTTAATTATCAAATGCTCAGCAGTTAATGAGTAACGTGACCATTTATTTTTTGACTCAAAACGGGACATTGATTTATTGAGGTTAATTAACTGGTAGTCAATGAAAAAAATTTTTTAAAGTTATTTATTGAGAAAATGTCAGTTAGCTTAAAAGTTACAAATTAGGAAATATATATACCTACCCAAAACGTTTAGTTATATTTATATATATAGAGGAACAAATTTGCTTTAATATAGCTGGTGATGATTTTAAGTAAGAACTCTTGGCACGTTTTTTTTTTATATTCACCTTAATTATCGAAGTAGATGAAGAATGAAGCTTATTTCTAAACATTAACACAACTGTATGATGCGTATAATTAAGAAAATAAAGGTGGTCTTAATAGTGTACTAATAACATTTAGAGCCACAAATACCAACAACTGAAAGAATAAAAACATCGGGACACGGAGCGCATGCAGACATGTAGGTCTTTATTACTCTGTTACAGTGTTTCTCAAAGAGTCATAATGCATAGTCATATTCATTTTGTCATGTTTAAATGGACATTGGGATTTAAAGGACTGAGGTCATAGAAGAAATAGAAAAAAAAACTTGACAAGTGCGAGTTAAACTCGCTTGGAGAGGGTTCCATACGTTGATTACTATGTATTGACCGTTATTTTTCTATTTTATACATTTTTGCCGCTTTTTTTAAGACCATAGACTCCTCATAAGTTTTCCTGTAATATTTAAGTAAAGAACTATTCTCTGTATTTTTTTTCAAAATTCTAGTATCCGTAATTTCGGAGATAAGGGTGGTCAATTTTTGGCTGTAATTTTCGTTCTTTCTTGAATAATTTTAAAACGTATCATTGTAGAACTATAACAAAAATATATTTGAGATCTAAGGATTAACAAGCCCTTTCATTTGACATACCACACGATACCTAAACGATACGGAAACGTACGATAAATCTGTTTTTTTTTAATTATGTTTTAAGCCTGATTTCATTTTAGGGGGTAATATTTTTTTTGTGTTCGAAAGAGGGCAAAGGAGGAATAAGTTTGGGAACCTGTGCCCTATAATATCACCAAAGTAAAAACTATCGCAAGTATCAATAAGATATTATCGCGGCAACAAGCGTATACGTAAACACTGAATCAAATCTTTTATTACATCTTTATTATTTATATTATTAATCTTTTATTGTTATAATATTGATTATAATGTTATTATTATATTAATCTGATCGTTAGAAATGGTTTGTTGCGCCTTACCTACGATCGGTTTGTATTATGGGTCCATTTTTCCGATTGTTTGCGAATATAGTTTATTTGATTAGTTTACTTGAAATGCCAAGCTCAAGTTAGAATTAATATGTCGCGTCTTTTATATGGAAACTTGCATCTAACTTATTTTCACTTATTTTAACATTGAAGTACTATTACTTCGTATAGAACAGACACCCCGAACATTGAGTCGGGTGCATTCATTGTGGCCAGGGTGGCTCACTTCATTCACTCACTTGCTTGTCACTCACCTGCGTTCATTGCGGCCGCATGCCAAAATTGTTTAGTAACAAACTGAAAAAATGCCGTCTTGCGTGATGAGAACCTGTTGCACGTAAAAAAATACAAAAAAGAAAATGGTATTACTTATCATCAGTAAGAAAACAAAATATTAACTTAAATCAACTAAAACGAATTTATTTCAATTATTGTGGAATGTTCCCGCCATTTTTGAATGAAATGCAAATAAATTGACTTGAATCAATTCAAGTCAGTTCAGTCAGTTCAGGTCAGTCAATTGAATTGAATTGAAAAAATCATGAGTCGGGCTTACACACTTGGCAAGTAAGCGTGTTAATGGACAAATAAATAAGCCCGATAAGAATGACTATAGTACCTACTCTTTGGTAAATAATAAATTATGTGTATTATATTACTCAGTGAATTCAATTAAACATTAAATCAAACATTTGGAAGAGCTAAAGATTTACACCGTGTCCTACGTGGGCGACTCAACGCGAACGCGATCGCGAAGCGATCCGGTGCGATTTCAGTGCGATGCGGTGCGATGCGGCGGCTCTGTCCTACGTGCACGCGAATCGTCCCTTCACCGCCACTGACATCCGCCGCGCCGCTGAAGTTCGCGCGAAAATATCAAACCAACTGATCGCGTTCGCGTCAAATCGCGCCGCACCGCAGCGCACTCTACGTGCGTTTTGTAACGTAGGACACTTCAACACATTTCAACTGTTTGTTGTTTTCGCATCGCGCCGCGTCGCTTCGCGTTCGCGTTGAGTCGCCCACGTAGGACACCGCGTTAGAGTCGTTGACTGTTTGTCGTGGTTCGGCAAGTGTCTTATACAAAGTTACTCTATGTAAATCACCTTCTAGAGTTTGAAAAAAGAACGCGTCATCGCGGTTTCGGGACACACATTTTGTTCGAGATGTCTGTTCTATGTCATTATACTTCAATGTATTTTAAGGTATTATCATTTGTATCATTTGGTCCGTAGATAACTACGCTAATCTCTGAAACTTTTGAATCAATTTCATGATTTTCATATAATGGCGATGCTAAACTTAATAAATGTGTAACGCCCCAACTCAGAGTCACTAACGGTTACTTAAATCACTCCTTAGTACTGAATTTGTATGGTGATTCTTTACTAAGGACTCTAAGGAGCGATTAAAGTAACCGTTACTGACTTTGAGTTGGGGCGTAAATGTCAAAACTTTAAATATAGGTAGATGGTACCGGAAATAAATAAACCAATATTTGTTTTGTGACGGCTCCGTTATTAGATGCGTTTGCGCACCCTCACAAAATGTTCCAGTCTCACCCTCAGAATCCAAAAATAGATTTGAAGAACGCAACCATTCTAATGTAGAATACAGAAGGATCTGTATAAGATATCTTAAGGGTCCTGGATACACATGCATCACATGACCTTATATTTTCGTGTTGGAAAATAAATTCGTAGTAGTGCTATAATTGCTACACACATAATTATGAAATAGGTGGAGTGATAAAATATACTGTCCAACTATTTGGTTTTTTTTTAATGGATAGGTATAGCCGGCAAACGTGCTGGCGATCTACCTGATGGTACGTCAGCAACACCAAAGGCACTGATACTCTGCCGGCCAGGAAGGAGAGAAGAAAAGTAAAGAAAATATGTGTAAATTTATCTGCCTATGTTTTACCAAATAAAGGAGACAAAAATAAAATTGAAAATAAAATTTTACGTAATAAAACTGAAATTTAAAACAGAGTTAATCGACACAAGTATCGTAAAAATCGAGGCAATGCACCGAAATAAAACATTGTAATTTCAATAGCAAAACATTGGTTTAGAGTTGAGAATATGTATTGCGATTTGAAACTCTATAGCGAAACCAATCGATGACCACGCGCGCCGCGATACGTTATTCGATACGAGCACAATCGATATTTTGGCACGAATGAGAAGTCTAAACAAATAGAGAAAGACAATATAGTGAGGGGAACTTGGAACGGTTCGAACAACGAAAGGGACTCCCCAACATTAAAGGGAAAGCGTGGGGAGACTAGGGAGAGTTATCATGAAACAGATGTGCGAGGGTAAGACAATATCGATCTTTCGTCGCTGCGCGTGCGCAGTATTGATTTTAGTAAGTTTAGAATAGGGTTACAGAATATAGTTGGGGGAGTGTTAATGCAGTATTGATTTTAGACTGACGCCGGCGTGTTCAATTTGTTCGGTTTTCTGTTGTATTCGTAATTACGAGCTAAAGTAAAGTAGATTATGGATTCAAATATAATATAAACACAAAACAATACCTTGTAAACAATTTGAATTTGACCAAACCTTTTCCTGAAACATGTTTTTTACCGTTATTATAAAATTATCATAATAACGATATATGTATGTATCTTTATTTCACCAACTTTATTTCAGAATCCAGTGGATCAGAATTCTGTTCGTTTATTTTCTTTGGAAAAGTTTGTGAGGATCAGAAAAGTTTGTAAGGATGTTTGTTAGTCCTTCACGCACAATCTACTGAACGGATTTTGATGAAATTTAGGTGAAATTCACACTGGTACTTATTGTCCCGGAAAACGCGAGTAATGTCACGGGCAGAACGAGTATTTTATTAATTGTTTGCAATGAAGGCATTCCAATATCTAACAGTTTAGCTGAGCCCTTAGTTCTTCGTCATTTACGTCGTCCATATACTGATAATGTTTACTCTGCACAATGATATTATAAGTAAAAAAGAGGTAGATATGTCACTAGCGCGTCGAAGATGAAAATCGTAAGAGCAGTCAATTGACCTCGTCTGCTCGTAGTGGCTCTGTCAATACAAGACGATAGGCAGTTTTGTTGTTGTCAGAAGTGCTTGAGATTTGACATACAACGTTAAAATGAAACAAAAGTAGTGAAACAAAAGAAACGTGTGTGTTGTAGCTCTTTTCGGAACAGATTTTTTGGTTGATTTGAAAGGGCATGACGTATCTATAGTTTTTAAATATCACTGACTATGCACTTGCACGTGCACATAGTCAAACGCTGTGATTATATTTTGTAATATAAAGTAGTCGTGCACAGTGTCAGCATGTTTGATTGCAAAACAAAGTATAGCGTCTTGCAGTCTGTGTGAATTGTCTGAGAATGTAAATATAAATACATGTCACTCACTTTGTATGTGTACATTTGAAACATTTACAATAGAAACCATAAAAAAATGTTGTAGTATCGTGTCACGTAAGGTTTCACGTGTTTGTGGTTGTGTTGTGTCTTTGTTGATGATAAGGTTTGTAAAATGAATTGAGAAGCATGCAATTTATGTGGGTCACTGCAAAGTAACTATTAATTTACTTAACCACTATTTTAGACTAACTAACTATTCGATATATCTGTTAAGTAAGGCTTAACACGCATAACGATTTTTCACCGCGCGATTTTTTCCGCAAAATTCTGTGAGATATGGAAATTGTATGAAGCTGCACGCACTTGCGAAAAAAAATCGTGTTGATTATGATTCAGTACACGATTTAAAAATGATCAGAAAAAAAATCGCGCGTTGAAAAATCGTAATGCTGGTTAAGCCTAAGTGTAAAGAAGAAGATGAAAATTCCATAATATCGTATTATACAAAATATTTGTACGTTCAGGACAAAGGTTTCCGAATCGAAGCAAGTGTGGTTACTCGTCTACATTGAATGTTGCAGAAACAATGTATTGTGCACAGCAGCCATGGTGTAATCAGTGGCATATAATCCTCAAAGTTATACCGTTTCTAGAAGGCTAATGGAGGCTAATGGCATATAAAGTGCCTTCAGAGAATATTCACACACCGTATAAGTACAACACAAGACTGAAACCACACACAGTACATAACTTTAGCATTAAAGTTGCTCACAATATGCTCAGCCGGGTGTGTCATTGTCAACTTGATGTTGGCGGGTACGGTAATGGCTTTAAAATAAGCGAAATTATGATTCGCTATCTTTTCCATTACTGTTCACAATTTCTTTTTTATTTATAACGAGTAACCGCCCTCGCTTTGCTTCGGTTTTCTTTATTTTTTACACCTTGGGTTATATTATTGGAGTTTTATTAAGGATCCCTAATTTTTTTAAAAATGTAATATAGCCTATGTTACTCGGGGATAGTGTAGTTTTCCAACAGTGTAAGAATTTTTCAAATCGGTTCAGTAGTTTCGGAGCCTATTCAATGCAAACAATCAAATCTTTCCTCTTTATTATTAGTATACATAAAACTACATAGACGCATAAACACTAGGTGTTGTATTGAAAGGGCATAAAATTTTGTTTTATCACATTACTGCTTTAAATAAAATAAATTGTCATGTGGGTATTTTTCAATACACTTCCAAATGTCATTTTTATTGATTCTTGCATCATTTTATTCGGAACCATTCAGCAAGTTTTTTATCATTGAAGCAATAAAAAACTGTTTTTACAGAATAAATTAATAAATAAATAAATAAATAAATAAGACGTACGCAGGATTGGATTTGGCAGTGTGGCTCAATTCCTAGGTACCTATCCTTGTCATTATATTTATTTATTTATTTATAGGATCATCCACAAAATTACAAAAACCAGCAGTGATTACAGATCTAAGTCTTAAAATTAGTCTATTTGTAATTTTAATTACGGATGAACACAGCATGCGTATTTAGATGCATTAACATTGCACGTCTCTTATTTTTATAAATATGATGATAACAAGCATATTAAAAAATACTATATAATTATTATGATATAAATATACGATTGCAATACATATGTTATAAATATAATAAAATAAATAAATAATAATAATAATAATATTGATCTGTTATAGGTATTATCGGATAAGGAAATATGTAGGAGGATAGTATAGACTACAAATACTTAACTATCCTTTACTTTAGATTAGACTAAGCGCAGACGAAGGACGATCCTCGAGGGATTTTATAGCCTTTTTCCCTCGAGAACTTTTTTACCTTTCGGACGACTTTTTTGCGAGGACAACAGTGTCTCATGGGCTCATCTTAAAGATGAGATTCATCTGCAGCATCTCTCATTCCTCATCATTATACCACCTCTCAGTTACCCGTGTAGTTAGCAATCCCAAAGATATCGCTTTCAGCCGTCATTAGTGGATTATTGGACATTTATCGCCTCACGAGTCGATCCCAGTTCGTATTACGTGACGCTGAAAAAAATATAACACGTCCCGCGAAATGGCCACCTCAGATTGGTTGTTATGTGGTGTGCGCGTGCCGACATTATTATGTCAGATGAGTAGCTAGCGGCTACGGCTTGCGGCTGCGATGCGACCTGCAGGTGCGTCTTGCGGCTATGAGTTGCGGGAGTAATCTGCGTCGTCTTAAGTAGACCATAATGCCGCCGCTTTGCACTGGAGTAGTGGTGGAACTCAATGTACGCGCTAGC
This sequence comes from Thymelicus lineola, assembly GCA_963932265.1. Taxonomy (NCBI): domain Eukaryota; kingdom Metazoa; phylum Arthropoda; class Insecta; order Lepidoptera; family Hesperiidae; genus Thymelicus; species Thymelicus lineola. The sequence goes on along the minus strand of CAWVQL010000302.1, from coordinate 18,570 downwards.
CCTAAACTGCACTATTAATAAACTACCTAAGTACTATTATTTTCTTAGGCACACAATTATATTTTAATTCCTCTAATTCAAATTAAGTCACCGCACTTGATTTCCATTTTGCGAGCAAATGGTCCAAACAAAACCAGTAGTCATGGGTACGGAATACTTGATAGACCTACTACAGCCATGGTATGGGTCCCATCCAAAACCCATACCTTGTCATAAGCTGAGTGTGGACATTTTTCGTCACTATAAATTATATTATATATATTGTAATGTAATTTTCCTGTTTAGGTTCGAAATGGTTTCTTTATTTTTTGTCTATATTAATTAAATCTAAAGCCGCAACTGCCGCATAATCGAGTCGCAAGCCGGGTGCCCCTTGGACCATTAACCCATTATCTACCCACGATACTGATGTCAATTTCTTTGTCGGTGGCTTCGGAATGCGTGCGAGATGCATTATGTGTGGTGGCAGGCAATTTCCTCTGGGTCTATACTCCGTGTATAAAGGGCGCTTGTGTCCGACACAAGGGCTCAGTGTTTCTAGGCGTAGATTGGTTTCGTTTGAGTGGAATGTGTCGATGGTTCGTTAGACACGGACTCATGTTTTATGGTAGGTGAAGATTCTGCTTCGACTTTCTTTTTTAGTTACGGATGGTAACTAATAGAAAAGTTATTTGAATGTGGCTATTGTGTATTAGACTCAAGCGTTGTATATATGGGTACTTACTACTTAGTATGTTTTTGATATGGTTTTGAAATAGTTTTTTGTAATGAAATAAAGCTGGCAGTTACAATTTCATTACTATCATTGTCAGGACGAACGTCCCGTTGCGAGAATTGAACTAACCCAAAAGCGGAATATCGAACATGTCGGGAAAATTGTGAAAAATTAAACTTAATACCCTTTTGAGTTGAAACCAAGTAAATCACACAACACAAGTAATCACAGTATTATTATTCTCGTACTGGGAGTGATGGGATAGTTGGCCCACGAGCCGTGACGTCGTAGCCAGAGCGATGCATTGTGCGCGGATGTAATAATCGAGTTTTCCACACCGTTGCTCCCTAAAACTGTCATTAGACGCATAGCTTTCTTCGTAAATGCTGCGTTTTGAATAACGCAGCAGGTATGTTTACGCATATTTTACTTCATAACGATTGGCATTGCTATTGTACTGTCCCACTGCTGGGCATGGGCCTCTTCTCACACACACACACACACACATACACACACACACACAGAGAGAGAGAGAGATAGAGAGAAAGAGAGAGAAAGTGAGTGAGGGTTAAAGGTCTACTTCTAACACACTTTGGGAATATTATAGGAATTCTTTGGGGGGCTTAATAATCTGCAGGTTGTCAACGATTTTTTTCTATTACCTACTGAAAAAATAATTTATTTTTAATATGCTTTTAAAAATTTCGGAGTTCAAGATTCAAGCTTGCGCGGTGCTGATACAAACTAGGTTAACATTGTTTATGGGTGAATTTCAACAAACACGCATTTTGCCTAATTACAGTGGCGAATTTAAATAAGCTGTTTCTGATATTTTTTTTTGGCCTAAATAATAGATAAAGAGTAGTACTAATTAATCATATACTAGAGATCGAAAAAAAATTATTAGTTCATGAGATATTTCCATTCGAAATTATCAAATGCCACCGAAATTATTAAAGGACCACCGGAATTAAAATCCAAGCCACCGAAATTGATTAAATTTAAACTTGCTGTTTCTAATACACTTTATTTGGCATAAATAATATGTAAATAGTAGTAATAATTAGTCATATAGTTGAGATTGAAAAAAAAATTATTTGTTCCGGAGATATTATCAAATTACACTATCAAATGCCACCGAAATTAGGACCACTGGAATTAGAATTTGATCCACCGAAATTGATTTATGCCAATGAGAAATCATAAAGGCAGGATCATTTAATACTTTAAAGATATGTACATTTTGAACAATAGGAGTCTAGATGAACGGACTCCTTTTAGCGGTGATTAGACAGGCCCATTGCACTTCTGAGTCACGTTTATAAGCTGTTTTCGAGGGTCCTCACAAATCGCATTGCACGCAGGCTTGACGACTTCCAGCCTCCCGAACAAGCAGGATTCCGAAAAGGCTACAGCACCATAGATCATATACACACATTGCGGCAGATTATACAAACGACCGAGGAGTTATAATTTGCCGTTATGTATAGCCTATGTGGACTATGAGAAGGCCTTTGATTCTATCGAGATCTGAGTGGTACTAGATTCTCTCCAGCGGTGGCGGATCGACTACCGGTATATCGAGGTGTTGAAGTGTTTGTACTCATCCGCCATCATGTCCGTCAGAGTACACGACACAGCAACGAACCCCATCCAACTGCAGAGAAGTGTCGGACAAGGATGTCATATCCCCAAAACTGTTCACGCTGTGTTGGAAGACGTGTTCAAGCTGATGGAGTGGAAACAACATGGCCTGAACATCAATGGCGAATACATCTCACACCTGCGATATGCCGATGATATAGTCATCCTGGCGGATTCCCTGGAAGAACTTGCTACAATGCTCGATGGAATGAACATGGACAAGACGAAAATCATGTCGAATGTCCATGTCACACCCATATCGGTTGTTGTTGACGGCGCTGCTCTCGAAGTTCTAGACGAATACAATTACCTGGGACAAGTGATCCAGATGGGTAAGTCCAACTTCGAGAAATAAGTCACTTGTAGAATACAACTCGGATGAGCTGCGTTCGGGAAACTCCGTCATATATTGTCGTCCAAAACACTACCTCAGTGCCTGAAGTATAAGGTGTTCGAGCAGTTTGTGTTGCCAGTGATGACATACGAATCCGAGACGTGGTGCTTTACTATTGGCCTAATCCACAACCTCAGAGAAGCGCAGCGGGCTATGGAGAAGGCTATGCTTGGTATTTCTCTACGTGATCGCATCAGAAATGAGGAGATCCGTAGAAGAACAAGGGTAACCAACATAGCTCGAAGAATTAGCCGGCTGAAGTGGCAATGGGCGGGTCACATAGTGCGAAGGACTGATAACCGTTGGGTAAGAAAGGTCCTCGAATGGCGCCCACGTCTCGGAAAAAGGAGCATAGGACGCCCCCCGATCAGGTGGACTGACGACCTGAAGAAGACAGCGGGCATCCGCTGGATTCAGAAGGCTCAGGACCGGTCAGAGTGGTGCAAGTTAGGGGAAGCCTATGTCCAGCAGTGGACCTTCAAGGGCTGATGGATAGATGGAGACACGCTTGTGTTTCTATGGCCTATACTTCCCTATACGCTTTGATTTGCCACCGGAGCCACCGAGATTGCGCCACCGGACTTAGAATCAGAGACAAAACTTGAATTTTAAAGAAAACTTTTAGTCACAGGTTAACTTTTATTTCACAATTATAGCTGAAAACCGTTAATGGAACCCTCCATAAAATTTCTAGATAATCTGCTTTGTACTTTTACTAATATACATGACATCGGAATTGGATGATTTTGTATTCCTGCGCCACCGCAGTTAGTACTTACGTGTTTGACAGGAAAATTACGCAGCCAGTCGGTCATCCTAACACGCAGTTTGCAAGAGCACAACTGAACGGTGCGGGGAGAGCCAGTAAGGTGTCTTCCAAATCGTGAAGTAACAAGTAATGAAGCATACAAAATGCGCCACCGGTATTGCTTTTTTTTGTAGGACATTTTTAAAAGATGTTTTAAGAGCTGTTGTTTAATCTTAAATTACTCCATAAATATATATTAGTTGTGTTATTAAATGTATTTCTAAAAAACATTCCCTTTCAATGAAATTTATTTACCAAAAAAAATTAAATGTATGTAGGTGTATGTATGTAGGTATCTTTGTAGTATTGTAGCCTGGTGAAATAAGTATTTTTACTATGCAGACAGCCAAAATGATTACTCCTTGAAGTATGTATGAAGAAAAGTTTTTCTGTGTTTTAATTATATATTAGATGAGTAATAGGAAATTTTTACGTTTTTATTTGACTTGTTATGTTTATTTGTTTGTTGGCATGTTGTATGTATGTATGTCGAAGTCAAGAATTGCAAGCTGGAGCTTGAATTACATATGTATAAAGTAAAGTTTAATTAAAAATAAAATTCTATACTTTCAATCAGATAACAAATACAAAAATTTTACACACTTATTTGACTGTTATGTATATCTGTTTGTTTGTTGACATGTGTTTTTATATGTATTCCTTTAAATATTAATTTAAGTACTTGCATGTCAAATTATATTCACATCAACGGCTATATCCTGTTTGAAATACTATTAAATGTTATTTATTAGCTGTTGCATAATTTCACCGGACTAGTGAAGTACCCTCTTCTTCTCTCTTTTTTGTTAACTTAGTTTTTGTTTGTTTTTTGTTTTTTTTAGTTTTACCCTCTAATGTACCAGAGAGCGGGAAGTTCAGTAGGCTCAGCGTTATTATTAATACTATTTTAGTTTTTATATAATTGTATTTGTTCTACATATTTAGTATACATTATATATATATTTAGTATTATATATTTAAGCATACATACATATAATATCTATTATTTAATTCTATAATTATGATTGATATCGAAGACAGTTTTTTTTCTTGTTCATCATCTGAAAATAGCTTTGAGAGTGCTGACAGTGGGTCTCTTGAAACCATAACTCTGCATGATCAGATATCCCTTCGTACTGATCATCCCAATACCTTAAACATAGCACACATTAACGTTCAAAGTGTTCCTCGGCATTATTCTGATCTTCTGGCATCCATTAGTAGTGAACATTTGGACGCACTTCTTATTTCTGAATCTTTCCTTAAACCTACTCTTCCCTCTACTCAATACGCGTTACCTGGATTTATTCTCATCCGAAACGACCGAGTCGGTAAAGGTGGTGGCGGTGTTGCCATCTACCTACGCACCGAAATTCCATATAAAGTCGTCAGTGCGTCTCCTTCTATCTACTCTGAATCGGCAGAATATATTTTCGTTGAGGTAACTGTAAGATATACTATAGTCCTTCTCGCAGTATTTTATAGTCCAAATCTCGGCATCGATTATTTTGACAACCTTGATCTTGCCCTCAGTAATCTCTGTCCAATATACAAGCATGTAATATTGATGGGGGATTTTAATACCTGCTTGCACAAGAACGATGCCCGTGCTGTTAGACTTGTTTCTCTCCTAAGCTCTTATAACTTACATTTGTTACCTCTCGCTGCCACTCACTGTTTTCCTAATTGTATTCCTTCTCTTCTGGATCTCATGATTGTCTCCTTACCCAATAATGTTGTTTCTCACGGTCAAATTACTGCCTCATTTTCCTACCATGATATGATCCACCTTTCTTATAAAATTTCTACCCCTAAGCGTAAATCGCAATATCTTCTCCTTCGAAGTTTTAAGGGCATTGATTCGGAGGCATTGCAGTGCGATGCTAAAAGTATTGACTGGTCCTGCATTTATAATAGCACCTCTATTGACGACAAGGTGAATAATTTTACGTCAGCATTGCTTAATCTGTATGACAAGCATGCACCACTGCGACGTATAAAAATCAAGCGGAACCCTGCGCCGTGGATCAACGATGATATAAAACGTGCCATGGCACTTCGTGACAAAGCCAAGAGAAGGTATAAACGATGTCCATCTGATCGCAACTTTACGGCTTTTAAAGTGCTGCGTAATCGCTGCAGTCGGATGTGTAGGGACGCAAAGAGACGCCACTTTCATGAATCTCTTGTTGATCGAAGCCCTGCTGAAGCTTGGAAATTCCTAAGGTCCATAGGTATAGGTAAATCCCATCAGACTGTATGTGGGGGTATTGATGCTAGTGATCTTAACAACCATTTTTCTCTCTCTCCCGTAGTACTGGATCCTAACATTAAGTCCCGCACTCTGCTTGCTCTATCCAACGGACCAAAATTAAATCACTCTTCCTTCAATTTTTCCTTCGTGACTGAGGATAGCGTAAAAAAATCCCTTTTTGCCATAGCTTCAACATCTGTTGGTGTTGACAACTTGTGTTCAAGAATGATAAAGCTAGTCCTTCCTGTCGTCCTTCCTGTTCTTTCACATATATTTAACTTCTCCTTGTCCTCTTGTTCATTTCCTTCTACGTGGAAGGAAGCACACATTGTTCCTATTCCTAAGGTATCCTCTCCTTCTGTTCCCTCTCACTTTCGTCCCATCTCTATTTTACCTTACCTTGCCAAAGTTCTTGAACATATTGTCCACACTCAGCTATCTTCATTCCTCGCGGCCAATTCTCTATTTAATACATTTCAATCTGGTTTCCGCCCCAGTCACAGTACTGTAACAGCTCTTATTAAAGTAACTGATGACATTCGATGGGCCATGGAAAATAAGCAGCTGACTATTTTGGTACTGCTCGATTTCAGTTCTGCCTTTACTTCTGTGGACCACGACATCCTTATTGGAATTTTAAAATCTATAAATATTTCTTCCGATACCATTAATTGGTTTGATTCATATCTTCGAGGCCGTTCGCAACGTGTCCGTACTGATGGTACCCTCTCTCAGTCTTGCGACTTAGTAGCGGGCGTGCCTCAGGGTGGCGTTCTTTCTCCTCTCCTTTTCTCGATCTTTATAAACTCTGTCACTTCTGTTATTTCCTCTAACTTTCACCTCTACGCAGACGACCTGCAGCTTTACCATCACTTTAGTCCTGTTCATATTGATTCCGCCGTTTCTGCTGTTAATGATGACTTACGCCGCATCAATGATTGGTCTAGGTCATTTGGCCTACTGATCAATCCCAGTAAGTCGCAGGCTATTATTATTGGCAGCAGATATGTGCGTAATAAAATTGATATTGCTTCAGTCTCATCTATTGTCTTGGATCGTATACCTATACCTTTCACTGAGACAGTAAGGGATTTGGGGGTCATTATTGACTCCAATCTCTCATGGCTTCCTCATATCAATGATATTAGTCGCAGGGTTCATTATACCTTCCACTTGCTGAAATGCCTCCAAGGATTCTTGCCCTTGAAAACTAAAATTTCCTTATCCCAAACTCTTATTCAACCACTAATAGATTACGCCGATGCTTGCTACTTGGATGCTACGGAGGAGCTACTTAACAAACTTGAGCGTCTGCAAAATCTATGTATTCGTTTCATTTTTGGTATCGGCAAATTCGACCATGTTTCTCATCTTCGCAAAAGTCTCAAGTGGCTCCCCATCCGTTTTCGCAGGAACACCAGGATTTTATGTTTGCTGTTTAATATCCTTCGCTGTCCAACATCTCCTTCCTATCTACGTGAGCGTTTCTCATTCGCTCGCCCATCTATCGCTCCCTGTAGAACCCATCGGAAAACGATCCTTCATTTCCCTCCTCATAAAAGTTGCACCTATTCCAATTCCTTCACTGTTCATGCAGTTAGGTTATGGAACTCGCTTCCGCCCAACATACGAGACTCGAAAACAGTTTCGACTTTCAAGAAAGGAGTCCGAGAATATTATTTATCATTGACAATGTAAATATTAGATATTATATATGTAGGTATATATGTATTTATATTTGGTATTATATGTGTAGGTATATATATATAAATTATATGTATGTATTTAGTAGTATTATATCAATATTTGTATCAATTTTATCTATTTTATAACATATTATAATATATTGTATTCTGCTTTTTATATATATTTGTGTGCACGCTGAACCTACCTCTCGACATTATTTCTCCAGTCATAGGTCTGCTGGAAGAAATTTCTTAAGAAATAAGCAGTGCCTTTGTACATAGTTACCTGTATGTTGTGTCCTTATTGTATATTCCATTGTGTGTACATAAATAAATAAATAAATAATAATAAATAATAAATTAATAAAATATGTAAATATACGCAGTTTGGACAGTACACCGGAATTAGATTTTAGGTCTTAGATATTTTTTTATTAAGAATCTATGTATTAAATACCTCTGAATACTTCACTATCATGTAGATCACTACTTAAACTACCTATACAAAATTATGCATAATTGTAGTTTACCTCCACACATTAATTTTCAACCTCGCCGTCTCAAAAATGCACTTGGGAAATTCACCCTTATAGGTTTTTATACTTTGATCCTACTAATATAAAAGTCAAAGTTAGCTTGGGTGTTTGTTTCCCTTCACGCAAAAACTACCGAACGAATTTTCATGAAATTTAGCACACAGATAGACCGTGAGTTAGAAAATCATAATAGGTTACTTATTTTCCCGTCGAACGCAGGCAAAGTCACGGGCAGAACGCTAGTGCAAAATAAATTGTTGTGACTGCTGATTCGAGTTATGACCCAGAATGCACCCCACATATCCGCGGACATCAACGCTTCGGATCCGGACGTTGCCAAATTTCATCCGCCGCGGATGTCGCGGATGTTGGCCTACCGGTCCCCAAGCTCCCCAACTCCCACATCCGTCTTCATCTCACCTTGTGATTGGAATAATCAAACCAGTTGATTGGTTTGATTTGTTTCCTTTCATTGAATTGAACCGTTTTAACTATACCTAATAAACATCTATGTCTACATTGTATCGTTTAAATGTTAATTTTTTGTTATGACAGAACCAACTTCTATATTGAATTATTTATTATGGCTCCTGCACATACCTTTGCTAAAATTATGGAAAACTTTCAGATTCAAAATTTACATTCACCGAACAAAGAAATTTTTAACAGCTAATTTTTAATCCATCCATATGTAGCTAAAAATACAAAATTAATATTCCTGCGACCGTCAAACCCGGGTTTTTAAGTAAAATACAGACATTAACCATCAGTATATTCGCATTATCGCTAGTAAGTATCACTCGCATTTACATAGCAATAGCACGAAGAACAAAGGTTATGTTAACTCAAAACGCAGCACCTAAACACGTACACAATGAAATCTAATACGATTAACGCGGGGGCCGCCTGTACCCCACGTGAGGCACAATGGATGGCACGTCCATTGTCCCCCACTTCCTCCGGATTGTTTTACGCAAACCACCCGTGACACGCCGCACCCTGGTTTCCTCTAGCGAGAGTGTCACTTTCGCTAGATCTAACATTAATCTGAACCGATGGTGTGAAAGTGAAAAGAATGGCGAGATATCAGATCTGAAGCAGTGTGTGAGAATGTGCTAGCACACTTACAGGTTACCTTCATTTGATGCAATTGGTATGGACAATTGGAGTGGACATATCTATACTAATATTATAAAGCTGAAGAGTTTGTTTGGTTAATAATCGCGCTAATCTCAGGAACTACTGCTTCGAACTGAAAAATTATTTTTGTGTTTGTTAGTCCATTTATCGAGGAAGGCTATAGGCTATTATAACATCATATATTTTAGTAGTAAATTTTTTCCACAAATTAACGCGGGTGAAACCACGAGGCACAGCTAGTAAGAAAATATTTGCGACGGTCAGGAATCCTTATTTTAGTAGGCAGAGTCACTTATAATTTGGCTACACAAATGTTGATATCGACAGCGGTGAGAAAATACCATAAGTTTCGTTTTTGAGTGCCTCCTGTTTCACAAAAAAAGGAATTTGAATACCTTAAAGTTCATGTTATCTAAAGCACAGTTGTCTTATTAAACCAGCCTCGAAACTTATCATTCAAATAACGCTACACAGTCATAGCTCCACACTATGATTTCCTGTGTCGTGGGTGCCATGGAAAACACACAGACCTAGAACAGAAAAAACTCATCTATCACCGCTTTACTAGGAATCGAATCTTTCCGCCATGGTAACCATTACACCACACGCGTCGAATTCAAAGTACTTCATCCCAATAGAAATCAACAAAGTACCAAAAATCAAACCGTCCAGGTCAGCAACCAATGAACCGTGATGAGGCCGCTCCTCATCCTGTGCAGCACACATTGTCCGGAGCAAGCCGAGCATCAACCGGGAAGTGAACCGACGACATCGCACCAATCAATGGACGGATGAATGACTCGTGGGGGACGCAGGAAATTGCTTTTAAATTGGACAGCGTGAAAACATTGTTTAGTTGGGACAACAAAAAGTGGTTTATATGCTTCTACGTCTATATCTTGGAGTGTATACCGTACGTTTGCTGTGATATATGTTCTCGTGATGTGTAATGCAGGCCAATATTTCGACTCAGTTACTTGTTTGTTTCAAGGGAAGCAGGGTTAGAGTAAAACTAAACTAATGCTCGGACCAAGGCATTGCCGTCTTCTGGGGTACTAAGTAAGTACAAAAAATACAAAATACAAATACAAATACAAAAATCTTTATTTGTCTAATAAAGTTACAGTTACATAATCAAACAGTGGTTAGAACACTTATTAAACATATAAAAACATATGTTTGTGGCAAGTGTTCCCGCTCTTCATTAATACAACATTCTTCTAATAGACGCAAGTGTGTGTGTGTGTGTGTCTGTCTGTCTATCTGTGTGTGTGTGTGTGTGTGTGTGTGTGTGTGTGTGTGTGTTTGTGTGTGTGTGTGTGTGTGTGTATGTGTGTTTGTGTGTGTGTGTGTGTGTGTGTGTGTGTGTGTGTGTGTGTGTGTGTGTGTGTGTGAGTGAGAGATAGTAATTTATTATAAGAGTTATATTTATTTTAAGAGATTCTCTGTGTTATTATAGCTTAGTGACAATAGCCAATTTAACAAAATCTTTTTACATTTATATAATTTTAAGTTGCAGATCGTAAGTTTTTCATTTATGTTATTATATATTATCGCCGATTGAGTAATATATTGCCTTTTGGCTGATTCAGTTTTAGTGAAGTGAACAGGAGCAACTTTGTTTTTTCTTCTATTGAGGAGCAATGTAGGATCGAATGGTAATGAACTATGGAGTTTTAAAGTTGTTTGTAAGATGTAAAGTTTTCTTATAGATAGTAATTTGCATTCACGATAGAGTTCTTCAGTTGGATATCTGTAGGGCTTAAAGTACATAACTTTAAGTAGGCAGCGTTGAGCTCTTTCTACTTCTATGAATTTAGATTTAGTGGCTCCACCCCAAATAGTTATACAGTAACCTATCACTGATTGAACTAGAGATATGTATATTTGGTTTAATAACTACTCCACGTAAGTGGTAAGTACTCCATATCTTATGCCAGATCATCACCCTCAGTGGAAAAAAGCATAAGTCGTCTTTCGTTGAATTTTAGTTATTAATATGATTGGAAAGAGGGACAAAAGCTGCATATGCAAATTTTTTTTTAAATTTTTATCAATAATCTTGACGGTTTTGTGCAAGAAATCGTAATGTAAATTCCTTTGACTACTTACTGATATTTGAATAGTTTTTTGCTCTCCTGTAAAATTGCAATGTTCATCTTGTGTCTTTTTTCCACTGAAGGTGCGATGTGTGCCAAACATCCTCATAAAGTTAGGCTTAACGAGGCAATACGAGTTAAGCACCTATGTTAAATACTCTGTCATACACATTTCATCCATATCCATCAGAAAATAATTTTGTTTTTTTAATGAGGTACATGGTTACGTGTTTTTAATCCATCGCGGTATCCGTGGTCAATCGATCCCGACGGTGACCACTCGCTTCCGCGTCACGATTGACGATGATATTGACCTATCAAATGAATGTTGGATCGCGATCGTACGAATTAATATTCTATTGACCGTTCCGACTACCCAAATTGTTTGTTTGTTAAGGTAAAGGAAAGTTCTGTTTCATTTCATTTTCTCTATGTATGTTAGGTGTTAACGCTATTAGCGTTAATAATAATAAATCGGAAGCTTGGTCATAGGGAAGTAGCTTATGCATAGCTTCGTCTTCGTCAATGGGATAGTGTGATTTTTTCGTCTTTCAGAATAATTGATTTCTATGATGATAAGCGGTATACCCACGTAACACCCACAACCCAAGACCAAACATTTATCCGTAAGATAAATGTCTTACCCGGGAATCAAACCCAGGCCCACTCGCCCACCCAGGGTCCCTACCAACTAGGCTATAGGGTCGTTAAATTGCTTAAAAACGCCGTTTTTCAAAGTACCTTGGAATAAGGTGCCATTTTAAAACCTCTTAGAATAAGGTGCCTTTACCTTAGAAGGATAGAATTCAAGAATTAGTGACCAATTTGTCATCATGAAACAGGATCTTCTGTTTATCAAAAAATTGTTCCCACGTAGACACATGGCTGAATATTTTCAAAATAAAACGTTCATATGATTTGTGTTGGGGGTGTCGCCTTATAAATGTCGCCTGCGACATTTGTTCTCACATCTCATATCATAAAAACGTCATTAGTCCTGCCGTTAATGACGTCCGATGTTCTATGTTTATTCTCAAAATATAGAGTGTTTACACGTTTCCAGTTGGTACTCCACGTCTTGTGGACTTCACTTGACTATCTGTTTTTGCACTTATGGTAAGTTATTGTTTGACACCAACTCGAAATTTAAGATGAGCGATCTAACTTCTTGAAGATTTTTTTGAAGTAGCTTCAATATGAATCATTCGATATTTTGACTATAATATGACTTTGACATATAATATGAATTTATTTTGTTTTAATTTAAAGCTTAATTAAAATGAATGAATAAAAAAGTGAATACTCAGAACACCTACCTACAACTGCACTCTTATAATATCAATTAAGAGCTTCAAGCAATTCATTACAGTTTTTATTTTATCCTCTTAAATATTTTTAGATGTTTGAATCTACGCTATAGTTTTTATAACATACTCCTGCACACTACGTTACAATAATACATTAAAAATAATATTAAGCGTTAGTGTTGGTAACTGGTTAAAGTACCCCTAGCATGCACTTGCCACTTAACATGAGATTTCCCACTCGAGCGAGTACTGTCCGGGTGTGAACTGTAGTGGCGCGCGGCGTGAGCGAGTGGTAGGCCATCCCGTGATGCGGGGCACAGCTCGCAGCTTCCGGGCTTCTATGAGAATCCATCCTTTAGTGCAGTGGTTCCTAAAGTTTTACTTAGGGTAGACTGGGTCCGGTTGTAACAGAGTACGGTTGTAACAACTCAAATATTGTCGAACCTATGGACGGTAGATGCGAGGTACAAAGGAGGGGGGACGCGGGCAACGATTCGCTACAGACTTCAGCATTGCGTCGTCTTTTGCGCGGTAAGTGCTTTTACGAGAAAGTTTAGTGTTTTGTCAACCAAAAGTAAATATTTTTGGCGAATTTATTTATGATATAGATTAAATATTAATATAATCATATTATTTTAAAATGTATTTTCGTAATCGTCGTACGTTAGAGATTGAACGGGCCCCTAAATTGAAAAACGATTTTAGCACACCATGGGGTACGCGGTGAAACAAATTCATCTCCATGTTACCTGTATTGAAAAAAAATATTTTTCAATATTTTATTCTACGATTTTGGAGTTTTTATAAATTTGAAAACTCCAACATGAAATATGGGGTTTTTAAAATTTTAATTTAAGATTATGATATTAGTAATATTGAAGCCATTATAGCGTTACTAATACAAAAACAAAGGGAGCGATCAACTTCTAGTTCTACGACACTAAATATGTATAAACAGTAGCCATGTAAATTTCCTCTCATATACCTACCATCCATAAGAATATATCTTAAAAAAACTTTTTGTTCATTTCGTGAAACGCGCAACTTTTGAGATCTGAGGATCCCACTTTGGGAAACTCTGCTCTACATTTATTCTTTAGTTCGCCCCTTACAATGTTTATTTTAATTGGTAAGATTTGTTACAGACAAAAAGATAAATTAGTACGCAGTAATATTACGAGTAGATGGTTTTTATGGCGTCAAAGATTTTATTTTCTTGTACAAAAACTAGTAATTCTTTGACTGCTGTAATTCACAGCAACAGAACTTATAAATATTACTATCTATAACCTGAACGTTAGTTTAGAAGTTTAGGATTTTCTTACTATAATTGGCGGATTTTATTAGAAATAAGTTCGCAGTTAATACATTTCTGTCGGAAGTGAACGAAAGAATAGCTCAAATTCGCATTGCCGTATTGGTGTATGACTAATATGAGTATTACACAGTAGAGATACTCGAAGCCCAGTGGTTTTAAAGTTGCTTTGGACGGAGGGTCCATGTGATGCACACATCCACGTTAAATATTATATATTGGAAATCAGTTCTTGAATCAATAAAGACAAACATGAATAATCTTCCAATCCACACTCAGCCCTTGGAGCACCTTTATGATGAAACACTCCTCATAATAATTCTGAAGAGACATAAGCCGCTTAAAAAGCCGGTAATGGTTTTTACGACGCGCGATGATTTGCCATTGGATTGCTATTACAACACTAAAGGATACACTAATTCTTAACAAATTCTGCTGGCGTTGAAAATGTGTGTTTGTTCTCACCCCAGCAATTACTACGGGGTCATCACTCAGTGGATTGCCATCCCAGGCTTGTCATATGTAAATTGGACGGGATCTGGAGAGGGATGCTGGCAGACACACAGACATGCGGGTTAATTCCAGCGATATACTTCGATTAAGTAATGGTTCCAAATTGGACCCCAATTTATCAGTTAGCTGTTATTAGTGAGAACGCCGAACACTTGCGAGTGTTAATTTTGAACGCGTTCAATTGGCTTTGTCTTGTTTTCAGGACATAGGCTATCTGTTTGACCTTTATTTATTTATTTATTTATTTATTTATTTTATTAGTTGCTCCAACAAAGTGTACACTATGACTTACAATTTATTTACACAATATTTGAGTACCTATGCTAAGTGTCACCTCAATTATAGGTGCAAACCTCTAAAGCTTAAAAAGCGACATACAATACAAAATATCAACATGCAAGTTACATACTGTTACCAACGTTAAATTAGTTAAAGCATTATAAAATTACTTATTATCAACAAAATATAGTCTATAAAATAAAATAAAACTCAAATTTCAATAATACAACAAAAATTAAATTAAAAGTTATTAAAAATTAAAAAATTGAGAAAATAAACAAAACATTAATTAATAGTCAAAAGTCATCAAATTTAAAAATTGTCAGTATATAAACATTAATTGCACATTATAATTAAAAATTAATAATTAATTAAACATTTAATATTTAAAAAATCTTCAATAATATTAAAAACAGAAATTTCTAATTAAATTAAACCAAACAATGATTTTTTAAATTTAGATAAAGTATCGGAGAAAATATCTATTGTTATGGGCATTCCATGTTTGTCAGAATTACATGAACTGAGAGTTTTATTATGTATATTGTTGTAACTTCTCGATAGTCTATTCAAAGGAGCATAATATCCCAAATTTGATCGTGCTAGTTTTACGACAAATGGAGTATATTTAAGATACCTAGGCGTTGTTCTCGGAATCGCGATATTTAAGCGAGACAAAAGATCAGGAGCATCGATATGACCATTAATCAGTTTATACAGAAACACGCTGTCCAGCATTGTCCTACGGTGAAGGAGCGATTTCATGTTGAAGTGCTGTAATCGATCATCATAACTTGGAAGGGTTTTAGCTAACTTGCAACTATATGACAAATGCCATAGAAATCGCTTCTGTACGCTCTCTATACGTTTTTTGTATACGTCGTAATTAGGGTTCCAGACAACGCTGCAGTATTCCAAGCCACTGCGTACTAGTGCACCGTAGATTAAAATTTTAGTGCTTGGGTTTTTAAATTCCTTGCAGTTACGTAAGACAAAGCCTAACATTTTAAATGCTTTCTTAACTATATTATCGATGTGAATGTTGAATCGCAATTTGCTGTCCAAGATTATGCCCAAGTCCCTAATCTGTTCAACCTCGATAATTGGTGTATCGTCAATATGGTAAAATCTAGTCACTAAGTTCCTCTTCCTTGTAAAGCGTACCACATGGCATTTGTCAGTATTCAGGCACATACCGTTTGATTCACACCACGACACAAGATTATCTAGATCTTTCTGCAACAAAAGTCCATCTTCTACTGAGTTTACTGTCCTATAAAACTTTAAGTCATCCGCAAACATGTTAAATTGAGAATTTTGAAAACATTCGTCGATGTCATTAATAAAAACACCAAAAAGCAAAGGCCCCAGATGGGATCCTTGCGGAACACCGGAAGTAGCACTAAAAGGCTTAGAGCTGTAACCCCCCATCACAACGACAGACTGTCTGTTCGTTAGATAGGACCAACACCAGTTGAGAAGTGCGCCGGCGATCCCATAACTTGACAGTTTTATCAACAATAATTCGTGATTTACTTTGTCAAACGCTTTACTAAAATCGGTGTATACTACGTCAATTGATTCACCGTGATCAACACCATTACTCAGGTCTTCAACAAAAGATATAAGGTTAGTCGCAGTGGAACGTGCCTTTATAAAACCATGTTGTTGTGGCACTATTAGATGTTTTAGGTGCCAAGATAATATAGGGCAGAGTAATTTTTCGAATACTTTAGCGAAAACAGAAATTATTGATATGGGTCTATAGTTATTTACAGAGGCTGTGTTGTTGCCCTTGTGTAATGGTATAACAAGAGCTCGCTTCCAAAGGGAAGGAAACACGCCGGAACTGAGAGACTTGTTAATTATAAGACATAGCGGCAAGGATAATACTCTAGCACATCTCACAGCAAATAAGGATGGTATACCGTCTGAGCCAGCTCCTTTAGTAGAATCAAGTCTTTTTAACACCCTATAGACTTGAGCTGTTGTCACTGATACGTTCATTAGTGAATTTCCAGCCGGAGGTGTCAGGTACGTGTACAGGACCTTTACGAAGAACGTGAATTTCTCGTGGCACTACCGGTAACTAAAATCGCACCGTCTTTGGAAAAAAGCTAAGTCGTCTTACGTTGAATTTTTGTTATTAATATGATTGGAAAGAGGGACAAAAGCTGCATATGCTCAATTTTCTTCAAATTTATATCATTAATCTTGACGGTTTGGTGCAATCGTAATGTAAATTCCTTAGACTACTTACTGATATTTAACAGTATTTTTGCTCTTGTAAAATTGCAATTTTCATGTTATGCCTTTTTCTACTGAGCGTGCGAAATGTATTTACACAACACATGTGCCACAACCTTACTAATATATGCCCCGGTAATTTTTTTATTCTCTGTCTAAAGCGTCATTTCTTATTTGCAAATAAATTCAAACATTATCGCTACAATTTGCAACGGAATTTATTGGATTTACTACACTATATCGAATGCTATTATCGATTTGGCTATTTCTTTTATGCAGTTCAAAAACGTATATTTGTTAAAGCGTGTTAATCTCCAGAACATCTTTTAAGCCAAAACATAATTTGAAATGTCATATAATATATATATTCATTCACATTTTAAACCAGTCATTATTAGTTAGTTGTGCCGAAAAGAAATATGTATGTTTAGTTTGCTGTTTTAGTTTAGAGTACTAGAATATTAAAACAAGTCTACACCATAATTTTTTTCCATAAAAATGTACCGGTACATATTGTTTTTGTTCAATATCATCAATATTCCGTTACTTTATAGTTGTACAGTAAACATGATATACTTTATTGGTTGTAGAACGCCATGGATAATCTATGAATGGTGATATTCTATTAATATTTTACTCGATGCAATTAGCTGGTGGCTTTTAAACGATCCGGGAAGTATCTGTGAGCTATAAATCTAAAGAAATCTCGTGTATCATAATTTTTAATCAGCATTACTAATGGCTTTTTCTGTGCTATGTATAGATTTATCGCGTTTAATGCACTTAATGGATAGTTTTAAACTTTGATTGGTAATTTCTATAGTAATGAAGATTTTACGTTACGTGAAGATAGTACAGTCTAGCTAGGCTATAGCTTATACAGATTTTTATGTTTGTGTTATAAAATTTTAAAGCTAATTAAAGGTTAATCTCTCTCTTGGCTTTCGAATAGAAATACCCACTGATAAATTCTTTACTTTTGGTTTTCTGTAGTTTCCTATTCCCATTCATACATTATATAGGTACGTACCTATTTTGCTTACAAAATTAAAAATAAAGTTCTGAAGTTAAAAAACGTAATTTATCAAATCTCCAGGAATGAGTAAGGATAGGTCTTACAAAAATTAACTTTTAACCTTAAATAGGGTATCGCAAAAATTTCGCAAGATTTGAATCTGCTGCCATTTGCGTAATATGTAATTTTTGGATTATCCTTTAAGTGTCATGTTACGTTTAACATGATACTTTATTTAGTCGATGGTCGATGGCAAGCACTAGGGGAGTTGTGAGCTAAATCCGTTGAATGCATTTATAACTGCATCGCCGGGAGGCGGTAACTACCTGATGCCCCCCGCTGAGTGCAAACATAGATGACAATTGACATACGAACTCTCATTAGTAAAACGTCACAGTAGAAATTTTTTTTTTACAATGGATATAAAAATAATAATAATGAAATATCTTATCTATATTTATATACGTTTATACATATATGTTTATACATATATAGGTGTATTTGTGTTTTATAACGGAAAAATGTTTGTACGATAGTCCTATATATACTCGTAGACTTTATAGCTATCGATATGCCTCAAAATGGTTTCATTCAAATTCAAATTCAAAATAATTTATTC